>CAIGRK010046155.1:3903-14570 GCA_903798315.1 Fraxinus greggii | reverse complement strand
TATATAAACCATTCAAATTCAAATAACGTGTTTTAATGTCAAAAATGTAAAACCAAAAATTAAAAGATTACATCAAATGGTTCATTGTTCTCCAGTACAGAAATATCTAGTTTAACATAGAGAAAATAATAAAACATAGGTATTTAAAGAAACGACATCACCGGTTTAATATTCTGCTTGAAATCATTTTTGGCTCTAGATTTACTTCAACGTGTGTTCTATGGTATTTCTCTTTGTTGGAATTCGTCCTCCTTCGTATTTGACGGCTCTAAACTTTTATATGCATCCCAAGATTCGTTTCTTTAAGTGTTTGAACGATATAAAGAAAACAAAAATTTCGCCTCAAAAAATGACCATGCGACCACATGGTTCACTGAAAAGTGGCCTCTGTCTTTCTTGCAGGTAGTTGTGCGACCGCATGGGTGATAGGAAATTCCAATTGCGTCAATTTATTCATCGAATATTATTTTCTCCCATTTTGACCACTTTTCTTCATTCTTCTTCTTCTAACATCCCTTGTATTCATCAAATTAGTACTTAGCTCGTTTACATTCTCGATTCACGCTTCAAGTCATCTTTCGACTATTTGCACTTTGGTGCCTAAACTTTTGTTTTCTTCCATTTAAGTCCTTTTTCATATCTTTTCTCTTGAGTTCCGCCACATCCATCAATATAGTGCTACAAACTGAAATTATGCAAAATTAAACTATATTCAAACACTTTAGTCAACAATTAATCATGTTTTGTGGCAAAATAAGTGTTGAAAAACACACTTATCAATCTCCATGCGAGAGTGGCGTATAAATTGAAAAGGAAAGAAAATGATAAATGAATTAGGGTATGAGTCTCCAAATTGAATTGGAGTCTCCAGTCTCCACCACATTGTGAAATGAAAAATTGAAGGTATATAACATTTTTGTCCTAATTTTCAATTGAATTGTAAATTTTTTTTATACCAATTATGATTCACTATATAATAATAGTAATAATAATAATAATAATAATAATAATAAAATAAAAAATAAAAAAAATGTTTATCCTCCTCTGACTCTGTCCATGCAAAAATGGGTCCGAAAATGCGCCCAAACCAATTTCACGCGGTTAAGGTTTAACAGATCAAACATCTTAAAAAATAACAAAGATGTCAACGGAGAAATTAAGACAACGAAAGGGGCAATTCGGTCCAACCATTAGAAAAGTCAACCTCGTCACGCTTGCCCACTTCTTTGTTATTCGTTATATTATTTTGGATAGTTATATTATTACCACATTTTTTATTCGACACATCACATTTTAATTATAGTGAAACTCTTCAATTTTGGCTCATTATCGCCATTATTTTCTTAATTTTTCTTCGTTGAATTTTTATTTTCAACCCTTCATTAATTAGTGTGTCTCGTCCTTCATGATTATTATTTTCATGCTCTGAAATGAGAGATAAATAATTTTTCGCACTTTTTATTTATTTATTTATTTTTAAAATTTGATGAAAAAATAAGTTACCTAAGTCATTTCAATCAATTTTTGGTTATAAAATTATGAAAAATTTTATTTGTACCTAATTTTTTACCGAATTGTCAACTGACGGTCCCTATTGGGGACGCTGGGCCCGCATGCTATCCTTATTGGGAGCGCTGGGTCCACATGCGTACCTTCCAATAAGAAATCGTCACTTATCAATTCGATAAAACATTTAATAAAAAATTAGGTACGTAGCATAACCCTCGTATTATTATCAAATGTGTAAATTAATGGAAAGTTTGAGTATTAACAATGATATTAAAAATTGTCAAGGATTTAAATGTTATATGAACAAAGATGAAGAACCTCAAATACAATTAAAATGTGGAGTTAAAAAATAGAAAATTTGTGGGGTCTATTATTTTTCCCTTGTCCTCAAGTCTTCTCTTTGTTAAACAAATCTCATTCCCAATCATTTCAATTCTCTAGAAAACTTCTAAATTCTCACAGATCAAAAATTCAATCACACGGTAATAGATAACCATTATTCTGATCAAGAAATTTCAATTTATGTATGTCAAAGGCCTGAATTCTAATTTTTTTGCAGCTTCGGACATTAAGGTTTCAATTGGAGTTCAATTGAATGAATAGAAAATGAAGAAATCAAAGTTGCTGCAGACTCCTAAAGACATGCTTTCCAGGAGCTTCAATCCCGCCAAATGGTAAAATTAATTGACTAATAAAGTATATGAATTTTGAGTTATGCTGTGTAATGCAATCTTAATTCTTACATCTATGTTTGTATTAGCTATTTGAGATTATATTTTATATATGTCCTTTTGTTGTTAAATTATTGATTGAGTAAATTGAAACCGGATGCAGCAAGATATCGTTGAAGCTGGCAGCTTCAAGGCTGAAGCTACTTAGGAATAAGAAGGAAGTGCTAGTGAAGCAGATGAAGAGGGAATTGGCGCAGTTGCTTGAGTCTGGCAACGTCCAGACTGCTCGAATTAGGGTATCGATTTATCTAGTACAAATGAGAAAAAGAAATGTTTTCACCGATTTGCTTGTTGAATTTTCCCCCTAAACTTCGGTGGTTCCTTCAGCTTAGCCAGGGACAGTTTCTTCAATATTATTTTGCCCTTTTGTTAACAACAAAAGTAATTTGTTTTCTTGAATTTCCATCAATGACTTTAAGATCATGGCCAGAAGTAGAAGCAATTTTATATTTCTGTCATCAAAATGTACAATATGAACTATGAAGACATAATACGATGGTTGCAGTAATTAATGTAACCTCAGCAATGGATATCACTACTGGATCCAGTTTCTTCTATTATCCTTGGTATATTAATTATTAATGAATTCAAACTCGTTTCAAAACTAGTCTCTTATAGATTTTGGAGCATGCCTTGAACTGCAAGGGAAATCTCGCGGATGGGGCGCATTTATTTCCCTTCTGAGGGATGGGTAAGAGGGGTTTGGATTGAAGAGTTTTTACGTCAATCAATGCTAATGGGCAAAAACAAAAAACTGGGTATTTGGAGTATTCTACAAGACCTTTATTTCTGTTACTGCTTGCTTGGTTGTCTATGAGGATTTAAATCAAATTTTGAAGGGCTATTTTTCGGTTCATGGTGTTTGTTTTCATATGCATTAGTAATTTCCGTAGCCGTAGCCGTATCTGTATGATTTGTGTTTTTTCCTTCATATTCTAAAATTTGTTTGCTTAACGTGCAACGAGAGTTATTGGCAGCCATTTATGGTGGAACCAACAAAACTGTACTCTTCTGTAATTAATATTATGTTATTGCTGACGGTCAGCAAGCAGAATTTTATATTCTCACAAGTGTCTCCGGTGCTGGGATTCTTCAGTTTTTCGTGTATGTTTGACTTTTCCCCTTTTACGAAGATCAAAGTGGAAGTATTGATTTTAGCCTAGCTATTAAGCTTAATATTCAGGACTTGGATGTTATCGCAGCATAGATTTGACATTTGTAGTGTGTATGTACGGTTTTTTTCCTCTTCCAATTTCACCTTGCTTTTAGCTGGGCAGAAAAAGGAATTAACTCTTTCTAAAATGCTTTAGCATTCTTACCATATGGAGTGGTAATCCTTTGTGGAAATGCATATATCAATTCCATTGCTACAGTACAAGAAAATCTTGGGTTTCTGGGCCTTCTGTGTGCGTGTGTGTGCAAGGCCATATTTTTATGATGTTTCATCCTGAATGTTTATATTATTACAAGGCTATGGCGGTGGTTGTAGAATTATAAAATTTTTATGACATGTCATCAAAGCTAGATTCTTACTTATTTATTATTATTATTATTATTTTTTTTTTTGACATTGAATGTTTTGCTTCCAAATGACCCAACATCTCATAATCATACATGCTGTTGATGCCTTGATCATACTGATCAGTGAAGCCAATTGTTAGATTTTGCGCTGTGGTCATTGGTTATAAATTTTTAAGTTACTTTTTCGTAACATATTCTCATTTCTCTCTTATAAACTTTGCAGGTTGAACATGTAATTAGGGAAGAGAAGATGATAGCAGCATATGATCTTATCGAGATATACTGTGAACTTACTGTTGCTCGCATGCCAATCATCGAGTCACAAAAGTACGTAATTTTTTTACTCCAGAATGCTCATTTAACATCCATTTTACAAATATTGCTGACATAAAACAAAACAAAACAAGAACAAGATTAAGAAAGAAAGTGGAAGGGAGAGGAGAAAGAGAATAAGAGGGAAAGAATATAAAGAATTTACTGGGAGAAAATATCAGTTTATTCAATATTAAAACCTAACTACTACAAAGCATAAGTTCCCTTTATATAAACTAATTTAAGTAGGGAAATACTAGAAAATATATTAGATAAAACCCCAATTATGTTTCCTAAAATAAGTATCGAAGTTTGACAAGTAATCAACTAATAAAATGTTAGATAATCTATTAAATAAAATTTTAATTAGATTTTCTAAAATAAGTACCTAATTTAAAAGTAAATTCAAAAATATCTCTATTAGGATTTTCGTCACTTCTCCCTATCTAAGAGAACTAGACTTCAACTTCATTTTTCAAGGAGGTCGATCTTTTCTCTTAACCAAGTGTTGTTACTGAATTATTGAAAACAACATATTGCTTAACTCGTACTAAGGGAGTGATCTTTCTTATTGATCAACGATAACAAACTCCTGGAAGTAGCATATGATGCATTTCATCCATAAAAACATCAATTGGCTTCACATGAGGAGCATAAATACTAGCAACAGTCTGGGTTGCAGAAACAAATGATTATAACAATAGTGGCTTGAATGTGCCGCGATAAGGAAACAATTTTGCTATATTGAAAAAATGACTTTCATTCAAGTGTGATGGTGAGTCAAATAAATAAATTCATGTGAGTGATTTAAAAACCTTTTTTAATGTGTTTAGGAAAATGGGCCAAAGAAACACACCATTGAAGTAGTTGAGCATATATTGTGCATTAAAAGTAAGCCCATAAATTTTATGATGTAAAATAATGTCTTTTAATCTCGATAGGGAAATTAAGAAGATTGGCAACAAAGTTTGGAGCTAAAATAATACAATGTTAATTAGTAGACAACAATTATATATTGATGTGAATAATATGCAAGTGAACAATTATCTTGGATAACGTGGGAAAATATGAAGTATCATGCGGTTGAGGTAACACCATAATAAAGTCAATTTGAAAGTCATGTAAAGGACTAGGCAATAACAATTTTGGCACGAAGTCGAAGACATATGGAATGTTTGGCTTGGTGACAATGCCTTAGGTAATTCTCCAACCACGATATTATTAATAGAGTAATTCTCCAACTACGATATTTTTATTATATTGACTATAGGTGTGAACATGAAAGGGGACACAACACAATGCTCAACACCCTCATCTTTGGCAGCTAACTTGTTTCCATATGTGATGTCGCTATCTCACTCAACAGTATAATTACCCTTGTGCAAAGGAAGGAGACAACCGCACTATAATCATTGAAGCAAACCCTTACAGATTTTATAAATTGTGTCAAGTAAGGTTTGATCCTGATAACGCACTTCTCAAAAAGTCTCTCTACCAAATTGATTGCAAAAGGAAAGAGCTCTGCATTCTTCATTTTCACACTAATTAAAGGGAGGGTAAGAAATTTCGAAGAGAGATTGTAACTCTCTTCCAATATAAGAGTGATAATAATCTTCATGGATATGAAGATATTCTCTAGATGAGTTTCCCTTAGTGCTAAAAGAAAATGTTGGAACATGTCAATTGTCATTTATTCACAGTCTAGATCCAACACGATGATACAATACCTCACATTAGCATAGTTTACACTATCCTAGCTCCCTTAGCATGTAATTTGGTGGAGTGATCAGACACACAAATGATGATACAATTAATTGACAGATATCCTTCAATGTCTTATCACTCTATGGGGTGTCATGTGCAGTAATTCGAAATATTTTACTTAGGCAAGAAACAATTGCCTTGTGTAGTAACAAGTGCATGATTTTATAGCTCATTCTAGATCAACGCTGTTGTTAGTGAAGAGAGGTATGAGCGTGAAAACAACATGAGATCGATCCACTTGTGAGAATAAATTCGTAATTTGTTCAAGTAAGGCAGGAGTTCATTAGGAGATAGTGAATGTCGAGCAAGCTATTGAAAGTTGTCATTAATTGTTCTCTAAATTTATGTCAAAGTGATGTGTTACTTTTTATTTTTTATTTTAAAGTATTTTTGGCTTAAAAATACTTAAAATAGAAAAACATTTATTTTTTATTTATTTTTAAAGAGGAACAGAGCAACTAACAACTAAAATAAAACAATTTTTTTATTTTTTGTTATTTTTATTTTTTAAATAATAGACCAATGAAAATTAAGGTTCTAGTAGAACAATATTAATACCTAATCAATGGTCAAACTGGAGCAACCTAATGGTTGAATCATTTTTAAGCATTCGCAATCCATCATGCTAAAATCAAAGAATCTTTTGCTAATAATGATAGCGGTCGCAAAATTGAGGGCACCGAGCTACTGCGAAAGCTCAAGTGAGTTGGATAGTGGAGAATCCATGCTGCTACAGAATTTGCTCAAAATCCTTTTTTCGTCTTTTTAGAACTAATGACAATCTAAAATGAAGATGGATAGTTGATTTCTTTTCAATTGCTTTTTTTTTTTTCCTTTTTTTAAATGAGAACAACAATGAAATAATTAATTTAATTCAAAGTTCTGCTTGACCGGTGAAGAGTCACGTCGACAGAAAAGAAAAAAAGGAAAAATACATTTAGGATGAACAGTAACTTCTGAACAATTCCGATGAACAATATTTGTTTTGGTAGGAGGTGGTTGCGGTTGAAGGGTTGTTTGCGTATGATTTGTTTATGGATTTAGGAGGCAGCAACAATAAAATCTCTGAACTCGTACAGCTGTCTAAACTTCACGGAATTTGTTTGGCCAAAAGAAACTTACTCTAATACGAAATTGACGTAGAACACTATCGAATTAGAACGGGATAAAGAAAGAGGAAGAGAGGAGAAAGAGAATAAGATGAGTGGATATGTAGAATTTGTAGGAAGAGAATAGAGAGAATTTATTGGGAAAGAATACGGAGAAATGAAAAATATAGCCGTTATTGGGCCCACACAAGAGATAGAAATTCAAAATTGATGGCTTGATGTGATGGATAACGGCCATATTTTTTATTTTTATGGATGAAAAATGAGAAACAAACAGGGGCGCAGCATCAAAGTCTAACCATTACATTGCAAAAACCCCTTTAGATAAGGTTTAAAGTACTTTAATTTAAGTAAAAAAAAAAATTACTAGAAAATAAATTAAATAAAACTCTAATTTCGTTGCCTAAAATAAGTATCTACTTTGGAAAGTAAATAAATTAATATCTCTACTAGAATATCAATTGCATAATTTTGTTGGCTTCTAGAATATAAATTATTGCTTCAAGTGTTCACTCCACTGAGCATGTACACATAGAAGTAAAATTAAAGAAGTATAGAGAAGGTAAAGTTGCTAGCATTGTGTAGAACTATGATGCTCGAACTCTTGTTTCCGATCGGTATACCCATGTCGACATGACACGACACGGGTACGGGTATGAAATATAGGACGGACACAACAACGTTCGAGCGGACATGACAACCTAGGAATAAATTTTTTGCATAAAAAGAGATCGGAATGAGGAGAATGGAGGGAATAATGGTGAAGTATGGGCTGCCGACGGTTCTGTTTGCGAAATCTAGTCGGACAAATCAGTTGTTGCTGGCAATTTTGTTGCCTGTTTTCTTGGGCGGTAGACGATCTCTGCTCTTGCTTCCGGCGAGTGTGCAATCGGCGATTGGCTTCTCTTCTTTCTTTTTTTCCCCTTTCTTTTCTCCCCTTTTCCTTCTTTCTCTCCGTCTCTTGTTCTTTACCGCTTTCTTTCTCAACTTTCTATTTGGAAAGTGATAAATGGACATAATTGAATTGGTTTTGTGGTCCACTAACCCCAATTTGCAAAGTAAGTCCTCAAACCTTCATATAATATAAGATTTAACTACTTCCAATCATTGGAAACTAATGGGCTGTTCTCTTTGCCGTTTTCATCCTTTTTTATGTTTTCAATTTTCCAAAATAGTGAAAACACGTTTACTTACCTATTTTAGAAAACAAATTTCTGAAAACGAATTTAAAATTTATAAGAAAATAGAAAACAGGAAAAATGTCATTTTAGGTGTTTTTCAGTTAAAACCAAGCCAAAATTTTCAAAACGCGTTTTGGGTGTTTTCAATTACGCCACCAACAAAAACCACCGCCATCGCCGCCTGCACCATCGCCACTGTTGCCGCACCGCAGAAACAATGACCGACGACGTCGCGACTCACCACCATAGCCACCGCCACACCATAGCCACAACCGTCACACACCAAAAAGCCACCACCACAGCAACAGCCATACCACCGTCGCACACCACCGCCACAACCCCAACATGCACCACACCACCGTCGCACACCACGCACCCAAAGCCACCGCACACCGCGCACACTACCGCCACAGCCACAACCAACCACTGCATAAGAAAAAAAAAGACGAAGCCGGCAACGATCAATGCGATCGCCGCTTGCTGCTTGTCGCATAGCTCCGCCGACAATCACACATACAACCACTCGCTGCTCGTTAGCGCCAGCGGCCTTCGAAGGGAGACGACAGAGAGGAGGGGAAGAAGAGAGAGAGAGAGACGGAAGAAGAGAGGAACAGAAAGAGAGACGGGAAGAACACATTTTCCAATTTTGGGTTTTTGAAAATAATTTTTCAAAATGACAAAAAGAAGATATTTTCAACAATCTCAAAATGGTCACTCAAAACACAAAATTTAAAATGAATTCAAAACTCAAAACTCAAACACTGAGAGAACATCCCCTAAATTTCTATTTTATTATCCCTAACCCTCGAGTATTTTTAATTGTAATATAAGCCCCCAGTAAAATTACTCATTCAATTTAACAATTTTTTACTTCAATATTATTTAACTTTTTACATATGAATTTTTGGGTAAAAAATTGAAAATTGAAAGACGTACTCATGTATCCGAAATTTGGGCTCTTTTTAGTCATGTTCTCGTATCCTACATTTTAGAAAATAAAAGAACCGACACTTAGATATGTACCTGTATCCGAGTCCGAACACCATAGGTGCACAACAAGAAGGTTATCTAATGTTACAACAATAATACAAACATCATCAGCTAACAAAGCTATTTCTATATTAAATGCCGTTTCTTTGTTCATATATTACCATGTGGTAAATATCATGAAACAATGTTGTTGGCTTAAGTTCTGGCTTTACGACTTCCATTATTTGGTTTCCAACATACCTGCCTTTTATACAAGTAAAATTGAGATAGGGAGATGGAGAGCATCAATCATTGACCAAAAAGGGGAAGATAGAGGACTTTCATTTTTAAAAGTGTCATTTCTAAATTATGTGTGAATTAGGTCTCAGATCGTAATTCCTCATTTTTATTGCTAAGAGACGAGAATGTTCTCTTGAAATATGTAATAACACTTGGCAGATTCAACATTTTCTTATCTGCTTATTTGGGTTGGCTTCAAAACATTTTTCCTTTAAAATATGCACTCTATGCTATCATATCGGCTATCACTCCAGAAACCTTATGTATTTTGTTGTTTGTTTAGTATTTGAGTTCGTGTGTGTCCTCCTTTTATTTATCTTTTTGAATGGTACTTGACATGTTTTGTTGATCACTTGTAAGCCACTTTGGAGTGTTACATTATATTTTTTGCTCTACTACATTTTGGTTCCACTACTCTCATTTACTACCAGTTGTGATTGCACAAACATATTTGTGTTATATTATTCTCATAATGTGGTTTTGTTATGACTAACATGTGATTACATGGCTAGTTATTTGATTGATAATTGAATCTATATTTTCTGATGCACATCTACTGCAGTCACATAGTACTTGTACAATTCTTTGCATGCTTATGTGTAGATAAGCCAATTGGTTGACAGCCAATAACATCTTAACCATTGAGAGTAATGATATATTGAAGAACACGAATTAACTCAATTTGTTGATGTGGAGTGACTGGAGTCCATCAATGATGGGTAGTAGCCGATGGGTACATTAAAGTAGATTATAATTATGTTGCTAAAGCACTTTTTGCAATTCAGGTGGCATTGCTTCCATGCACAGCTAGAGTTATTTTGTATGCACCTTGTCATTCATTTTTATGTGTGGTCTAAAAATGGAGTTGTTGCCTACAGGTGGCAATCTCTTGAAACTTTTAAGATGTTCTCTTCTAATGTCAAGTTTTTTTATATTTCGTTAATAGAAAAACTGTTTCATGCATCGAATATTCTTCTTGATTAAGTTATGGTGTTGAGTCATACTCAACTGTTTTTAATGCTACATGTGGAATTTATTGCCCAATTTTCCTGCAGGAACTGCCCCATCGACCTGAAGGAAGCAATTACTAGTTTAATATTTGCATCACCAAGATGTGGAGATGTACCTGAACTTCTAGATGTACGGAAGCATTTTACAGCAAAATATGGAAAAGATTTCACCACAGCAGCCATAGAGCTTCGTCCAGAGTGTGGTGTAAGCCGCATGGTATGCTTAGGCAGCTTAATTATGTGGTTTTTTTTTTTTTTTTT
>CAIGRK010046137.1:0-10268 GCA_903798315.1 Fraxinus greggii | reverse complement strand
TGTTTTGTTGGTTCCTCTTGCCTAGTGTAGTTTTCAATTCCACCTTGTTTTTTTTTTTTTTTTTTAGCAAAGACAAAGACATCCACACATCTCTAGTGAGTTTTTATGCTCCACTAAGGAAGGTCAATGGGGGTTAAGGATTTATCCCCAACCATATGTATATCATAAAATAGGCCAGTGTACATGAAAGAAGGGGGCATAAACCTAACTTCTTGAATGCAACGTAACAATAAATGTCAAAAAATAAAGAGAAAGTAATAAATGGGAAAGTACTACTTCCCATACAAAGAAAATAAATGCAAATGAAAACTAGTCTATAAACCTCTAAAGTTGGGCAGTCCACGTCTGTCAATCTGCACAAGTGCCCTAATTTGTTCAGACCTTTACTTGAACCTGATTTGTTTTAGTTTTACAGGTGATGATGTGCCACTTTCACCATTTTGCATGACAAATGTGGGAGAGTGTGACAAGTTCAGGAATATAGACATGGATAAGCAGGTTCTCTCTTTTCTTGTTTGCTAAAGCATATAGTGTGTAGTCTTGAAACTGTTGGAATATTTTTCAGAATGCACTTCACGAGAGTCTGAAAATTTTTAGTGCTATCGAACTGCTACTCGCTCTGGATTTTTTGGATTGTGATATTGCACCATCCCATTTGTGCATCTCTTCTGCAGCACTTCCTTTAGAATGTTTAGTTTATGATGGAGATTAACAGAGAGTCTAAAACAATTCTTGAAAAGTTTATTTTTTACATTGAATGGAGAATTCTTGTTCATGCAGATGCTTATTGAGGAAGCAAAAACATGGTTATGTTGAGGAACCAATTGTGGCAACTTAAACATGTTGATATCTATATTGCTGTTACAATTTGGTATGTGGCATGAGGTCATGCTTATATTCTCTAATATCTTTGTTTGGTTCTTCTAGGATTCTATTATAGCGTCCCTCGAAGACTCGTCTGGAGAGCGGAGAAGCCGTGTAGATGCTGATAAAGTTGCTGTACTGACTGCATGGCATAGGGTTGATTGTAGAACTAGAGATGCACTTCGTCATTCTTTTCTTTCAGAATTGATTAATAGCTATGAGGTACGTGAAATTTATTGCAAGACAATATCCGTGCTTCTATTGTTTCTACTTCTCATAATTACGAATTAAATGTTGAGAAATTCTGAAAATATTCTGGTGCAATAATGAATTTTTCTCCTTGTATAATGTTCTCACTTTGTTTCCCTAGTAACATTGTTATTACGTTTTTCAGGAACGTGTAGGATCGTTCATCAAGGGGAGTCAGGATGGAGATGTTCTTGTGCTACAACTTCAAGATCCTTTCCATCGGTTACTACTGCATGGTGTTTGTGAGGTATATCTTCCAATTCAATTTTTTTAATGTTAAAACCCAGCCCCAAGGGCAGAAATCGATCATTGCGGCCAACATTTTCAGTTTGTTATTCTGACCTTTTTTTATCTGTTTACCACTTATTTTGTATCTGGCCGCAAGGATACCATTTCCTCCTCCATAACTGGTCTGTGCTAAAAAAGTTGACATAAGTTTTAAAGTAAATAACTTCATCTTTTTTTACTTAAAAGGAAAAAAGTAATACATCCAAGGACCCGTTTGACATGACTTTTTCTTTTTGCAACTTGTTCTAAAAGTTTTTCTAAACTTCAAGAAAATTATCTAAAACATGTACTAAAACAGATTCTTAGTTTTAGAAGCAGCTTTTGGCTTCTAAAACCCTGGCAAACAGGTCCCAAATATGTTTTGAAACATAAAAGTTACTTAAAAAGTATATTTATACTTAGCTAATCATTCAACTAGTTTTATGTTCGATATGCTGATCTCCACAAAAATTTTCTACCCGGGGTCCTGTTTGCGGAGCAGGGGCAGGGATTTGGTGTCTTTGAAATGGTTATAGTAGATGAGAATTTGATTTTTTTTTTTTTCCAAATGCCCGACTAAATTGCCTTTTCGACAGTTCTACAATTTGTGCTCGACAACAGTCACCCAATTGGAGGGTTCCAACTCCTTGAAGACGACTAAGATATGCAAGAAGAAAGTAAGTGCAGCCGAGCTTCCAAACATCACTCTATGCAACTTTTTGAAGATGGCCAAAGAAGGGTTTTGGTGATTCATTTTTCCATAATTCAACCAATGTACTCTTAGGCCAACCTTGTACATTATCTTAATTTACTTCAAATAATCTACTATTAGAACAACCTGTGCATTATCTTAATTTACTCGGAAATATGTAAAGATTTGGCAACTTTGCCGTTTGACACTCGAAATAATACCTCAATGCGCCAAGTTTAAAATGTTCGTAGCGTTGAAATGTCTTGTTTCTTCGCGCCGAGCACTTGTTCGATGGCCCATGGGTTTTGCACTTTCGAATTATTTCAGGTTTTTTTTTTTTTGTAATTATTCTTTAAATGATGTCAATTGCTATATTAGGAACTTATTTGGCATTTTGCCTTCAGTTTTCCTTGTTTATGTTGGATTGCGAAAATGCTTGTATAAGTTGTGAATACTTCAATGTATGTACGGTAAAAAATAAGTTATTTTTAATGCATTCAAATTTTTTATTAGAAAGCTCTCTTAAATTATCTTTTGTCCAAAATCGATCGGGGATAGGCGACAATAGTCTACTTAGGATCGTTTACTTCTATTATACTCTTCAGCTATAATAATTTAAAAATATTCTTTATTGTTCATTATTTTCTTCGTCTACGCAACCTTTAAGGGTAGTCATTAATGGTATATGTATCATATTGATCACTCCATTATCCTAACTAACATCATATTCAGTATAGTAATAGTTAAATCTTCACGTCGATTAACGTCATTAAAGCAATTAGTTAAAAGGGATTTGGAATTTTTGGCGGCCTGTGGGGTTTTATTTTCATAAGAATCACAACATAAGCACAATAATCACTAGTTGACAATCGAACTATATTTTTATTCACAAGGCCTTAACTTTTATATTCTTTTTATCCTCACATTCATGATAATTCACTACTTATAATCAATTACGACTATAGGCATTGACAAACAGGATCTTAATAAATTTACTTGGAAAAATAATCAGACTCGAGGGTGTTCGGTAGAGATTAAAAGTCAATTAAAATTGAAAATATAATCGTTATTGAGTCTTACTTATCTAATAAAAGTCAAGAATAATGATTAATTTTTCAATTTTAATTCAATTTTGATCTGTGCCGAATACGCTCTCGTCACAAATTTCCCGGGCTTGGGCAACAAGGAAAGAAAACGAAGTAACTTCGTGGAACCATCACCTTTCTATTTTTTTACTAAGATTTTGTTGACTAGATTTGGATGTGGATATTTGTTTCACTCTCCACCTAAAAATTCCCATTTTTTGAAGTCAATAATACCAGTAGTCTTTTTCTTCATCTTACACTATGGCCAAGAAGCCCGTGAAGTACTGCGTGGTAATCTTTCGTTTTATAAGTATTTGCGATTTTAAGGTTACGAAAATGCCAATTTTGAAATTTGAATTGTTCGTTTGAGCTTTAGATGCACACTATTGATCGGTTGATATAACATGTCAATTTGGATAAGAAGAGTAGCTCAAGTTCTTGTTTTGATTATTGTTTTCATATTCGAGGGATGCAGGATTTTACGTTCGGTTACAATATAATTTAGTGGGTTTTTAAAGTTGGATGAATTAAAATAAACAGGTCGATGCATTTACTGACGAGGCATTCAAGGGGAACCCGGCGGCAGTGTTCTTGCTGGAGGAGGAGAGAGATGAAGAGTGGTTACAAGCGGTGGCGCGTGAGTTTAATTTATCTGAGACTTGCTATTTGACTCAGCTCACTGACTCACTTGAGTCTACCAATGACTCGGGCAATGCTCCCAACATCCCCAGGTTCCGTCTTCGCTGGTTCACTCCTGTTGCTGAGGTATGTTTTTTATTCTTTTCCTTCTTATCCATTGACATTCAATTTCTATACTATAGTCTTTTCATATTTGCAATCATAATTAACCGTCTTCTTCAACACGCTCTCTCATGTGCAAGTCACATTTTTAAAGGCTTGACACGTGACAATCTTTTGATAAATAGCTAATGCAAGGTCTTTTGCTGGCTCTGATACATATTTACCAATTATCCAAAACTTGAGCTATTAGAAAAAGGAGCACATATATTTACTTAAGTGTTGTGTTCGAGGCCACCAGTAGAACAAGAAATGATCAAATAATGAATTGAAATTGAATCAATTCCGGTGATGATGTCGATCTTGATTCTTAATTGCATGACTAAGGTTACTGCTTCAAATATTATTAGCTAGTAAACTGAATCTTCAATCGTAGTTTTGATTTGAGATAATTTGATTGACGGAAAGTGCCCAAGCACGAAGCACATGATGCCTGCTTTGCTTCCCCTCATTTTATATTGAAAGTTCATGCTTTGATGAAGCAGAATAAAAGCCCAAGTGTGCAGGCAACAAGGAAGAACTTTATCAAACTACTGTTTTCGTTCTAGCATGTTAAGTGGTGCCGGATATTTAGCTGTCGAAACAGAATCAATTGCTGAAACACATAAAGGGAAATCTTTCACGCAAGTACTTCAAGCATTTACTTCACTTGAAAAACGAAAAAGAAAAAATCATTTCCTCCACTTCTGTTTTGCTAAAATTATTGTTGAGAAGTTATTTCCCGCAATTTCAAGGAAATTACTTAAATTTTGGAAATGTTTTAGGTGTACTGGAATATTTTTATTTCATATCTATTATGAATGTCGCTCTCTAAAAGGTTGTGCCTCGAGTGCTTAAGTTCTACAAGGTCTTAGTTCCTCGGTGCACTCTGTGCATTTGGTATTGTGGGCCTCAATTAGTGTTACCAATTTAAATGATGTTAAACTCCATAAATTCAGGGCTCAAACTGATTTTTATTTTTTGGGGCTGCAGCTTGTTTCCATTGTGGATAAAGTAATCTTCATTGGAAGTCAATGTTCTACATGTTTGGCATTCAATATTTAGGTTAAGTACGACAAATTATTCTCAAAGTTTGAAATCTCTCGAATATTTTTCTTCAAGATTGTTGAAGTTCATGGGAAAAAATGAGGATCTTTTATTAAGCCCTGTTTGACTACCATTTTCACAAAACTCTTTTTTTTTTCAACTCATTTTTTATCATACATTCTCAAAATAAAATATTTTGCACGTAAACTCAAAACTTTTTCTTACTTTTTAACCACACATTTTCCAAAAAATCATTATTTCAAAACTCATTTTCCCCAAAAAACTCTGTTTAATTATTGTTAAACAGGGGCTAACTATGCCCATATCTTAAACATTGGCAAAGAGTTCCAGAATTCTTTTGCCCAGTTTTTTTCTTCCCTAATTTTCATTGCACTAGATGAAGGATCTGAATTTAAAATTTTAAGTTTCATGGATGGTCAATGTATTTTGAGTGACTAGCATTAGTTATTGGTGCTTAATTACTTAGTAACATGTCTTGTATGATTATAATATTTTGATAAGATCACTTTGTAAGAATATTATTCTTTGCAGGTTAAACTTTGCGGACATGCAACATTAGCAGCATCCCACTTTCTCTTTACTTTTGGTTTGGTGAATGCTGATGTGATCGAGTTCTCAACACTGTCGGGGATATTGACTGCGAAGAGAATACCTGAAAAGGTTTCAGATTCATCACACTTTCAGAACGGTGATGCATCCAAGACCTGGCTCATTGAACTAAACTTTCCTGTTGTCCCTGTAATGGAATATGATTATGCGACCGATGTTTCAGCAATTTCTAAAAGCTTGAATGGTGCTTCTGTGATGGAGATCAAGAAGACCTCTACTGACCTCCTTGTGAGTATTCTAATTTAATCTTCCATTATGGCGTGTTTGTAAGGTAGACTCAACAATACTAGACAATATTAAGAAAGAAATAGATGTTAAAATCACGAGCATTGTACGTAACAAACAAACCATTACATTGTGGTTATGCTACTTTATATTAAGCATATGTTTGTAATGGAACTCATTAATGATAAGGCAAATAGTGAAGTAGATGTGGTATATATTATTTTCTTTTCCTATTATATGAGATTTATACTTGTTATATTTTGACAGGTTGTGCTGCCATCAGGAAATGCAGTTGCAGAAGTAGAGCCACAATTTGACGAGATAAAAAATTGTCCCGGTATAGGAATTATAATTACAGGACCTGGTCCTGCTGGTTCGGGATTTGACTTCTTTAGTCGCTTTTTCTGCCCAAAACTAGGTATCAATGAGGTAATATGCTGGATTTTCATCAAAAGACTGAACAACTTTAATATGCCTGCATCTATACCAATAATCATCCATTATTTACGTACTTTCATGCTCTACAGTATAATTATGATCACTCAAGGCATTAAACCATCCAGTGAAAACCCACTATAAAATTTGTTTCTTTTCCATCTTGTTACCATGTTCTAGCTATCGATTTCGTATGCTCGAATGTTGTAGCATGGAGACGGGAAAAAAAGTACATTTATTAAGTGATTTAGTGCATCTTTGAAATTTTTTGTGCTCCTTCAGTTGCTTTCGAGTTCTATGAAGTTGATTCTCAAGGTAGTTATGTTGGGAATTGACACCAATTCCTTGATTTATCCACAGTATCCTCTTTCAAAGAAATATTAAGAAGTCAATAACTGAAATAGATGAAAAAGAATTAGGGACTATCAAAGACAAAAATATTTCACTATGAATTATTGTTACAATCTTTTAGAATTTTTCGCTCCCCCAAACCCTTTAGTATAGTAAGAAATATATAGCCTAGTTTCACCACAATCACAATATTCTGCCCTTAGTACAAACCACGGAGAGAACAATAAATTTGTTTGAATGCTAGACCTAATTTTTCCATTTTGACACATACCAAAAAGAAGAGAAAAACAAATAGATATTGGGAATATTTGCTGCATTGTTTACCTATATTTTTCTCCACAGAATTCAGTTGACACAAGGCAGTCCATGAAAAGGTTCTGTTCCAATTTGTTAATAATTCATGCCATCTTTTTCACCAATTAAAAAAATTAAAAGATGGAATGGATCCTTTTCGTAAGATAATTTGATCATCCTAACTTTTCTTTCCTTTAAGATATGCCGTTCTTGATTTATTATTCGCTCTTTTGAGGCAATATTCTAACAAATTACGCGTCTGAGTTCACATTTCATTTTCTCTCCTTTGTGTATCATAAGCTAATTACTTAAAATGGAACCAGTATTTTTAATGGCATATTTTCAGTGCTGCAATCACTTATTCTTAATGCTTAACTAACTCAATTATGAATGTCAGAGTTGCGAATATTACTTTAGATTTAACTTTTTGGTACATTTTACATTGTTCAGGACCCTGTTTGTGGAAGTGCACATTGTGCTTTGGCGCCCTACTGGAGCAAAAGGCTTGGAAAATGTGATTTTGTAGCATATCAGGTTCGTCTCCTTCTCTCTCTGAGTCGCATTTTCACGTCGTCTAGTCTTGACCATGCTAATTTTGTGTATGAATTAGGCATCACCAAGAAGTGGCGTGCTAAATCTGCATCTTGACGAGAAGAATCAGAGAGTTTTACTTCGAGGAAAAGCCACCATGGTGATGGAAGGTTCTGTCCTGGTTTGAATGAGTAGTAGTACTTCAATATTGAATAATTCACTCAAAAATGTATGTTGTCGTCGATTAATCTTCGCCTCTAGTGACTTCTGAATAATGATTTTATGTGTTTCGTTGTACTGTACAATGCAGAATTTAGAGTTTGCTCATATTCAGAATCTCAAGAAAATACTCAAAACATGTATAAAAGTTGGTTGATTTGCATGGAGAATTCGATCAAGAATCTCATGAATTTGGTCTATTGCCTTAAAATTTGTCTTGCAGTCCAAGTATTCCTAACTCTATTTCTTCTCGAACGGATGAAATCACATGAACGGCTTAAATGAAAAATATCAAGAAGTTGGTGATCTCATCTCTTGCATAACAAATGTGGATAAGGATCTCTAAAGTTTTGGGATTTTTAAGGAAAATGAAGGTTTCATGTGAATTAGTACGAAAAGTAGCTGTCACGTTCAATTATTTCTTGTGATCACATCAAGTCATATAAATTTATTTTATTAAAGTGATTTGGAGATTATATGTGTAAATAATTTGAGAGAACTTTTAGAAAATTGAGTGGTCAACTTTAAGAAAGTCCTACAAATATTAATTCATGAGATTCTATATTTCAATAAGGTATTTGGAGCTCATGACCTCATTTATAAATTTTTTTTAGTTAAAACTACTATATAATTTAATAATTGTTAAATTATATCAAGAACGAGTGGTTAACTTATGTTTTTTCTTTAACACACTTCCTTGTGTGCAAGTGTGAGTTTTTTTTTTTTATTAATCGAATGCACAATTGATATATAAAACTTCATTTAACAAAATATAATGTCGAGCTTAAGTTTAGAGTATATATATATATATATATGCACACGCACTATATTAAACTATTTTTGCATGAAAAAAAGAATTATTCTTAGCTTTCCACCTAAACTGCATAGGAAAGGTCCAACCAAATGATGGTAAGTTAATCAAACATTTCATAAATTAAAACTATCGCTTTCACCTCTACAATTGTGATCGCTGTGGTGATTTCTTATCCCTAGTTTCTCTCCCTAATCGTTTGAGATTGGCATTGGGTCAACTAACAATCATTGGACATAAATCGTCTAAATGTGCATTTATTAAAAGTTTTGAGACTTACAAGATTAAAATGATGAGATGTAAATGCATATTTTTAAAAGGTTTGGAAAATACAGTACACATTTTTCTTCATGTTTTAGCAAACTTCCAAGAAAATGCATAACCCCGATTTTTATTTTAATTTTTCCAATTAATCTACATTTGGACAAAATTACAGCTTTGCTAAAGTTCAATCTGCTGGATATACAGTTCTCCATTATCGTTAAGCTCGTCTTTGGGGTCCACTCATTTTCTCCTTCAAACCTTACGTCTCAAGATAAGCATTATTTTCTTCCAAACAAACATTAATAAACCAGGTTCCAGAACCCAAAAATTTACTCGAACGAAGAAAAAGATCTTCGTAATTTTTTAACGGAAAGTGACCTTTTAACTCACTGTCTTACCTTACAAATCTCTCTTCTCCGTTTATTTTTTGTAATTCTTATTAACCAGTGCTGAAATCCTCCAAATCGCATTTTTTTTAATCAAGTTGCAGTATTTCTGTGCTGCTTTGTGAGGTGGGTTTTCTCTTTCCTTTCTTCTGTTTACTTGGTTTTTTTCTTCTTAATTTTCAAATCTTTCAATTTATTGGGGTTTGAGTTTAATGCTTTTTTTTGGGGGGGATAATTCTTGATTATATAATGCTCTGCTGTTGCTTGACATTGTGAATGCTTTTACTTCTAGAAGATCTTGACTAATTATGCCAATTTAATTTTGTGTAAATGAGTTACTGTTTACCTTGAGCTATACGGCAGAAAACATGAGTTTACATTGTCACAGAAGAAAAAAATGAAGAGGTCAACTTGATTGTTGTTGAATAGTTAGTGACTTATTTCATTTTAATTAGTTTGATTTCTGAATTTTCATGGGTTTGTTTTGGGAGGTATTGTAAACTAAGGAATGGATGTTCTGATTGGAATGTATTTAGAGATTTATGATTTATATAGTAATTCAAAATTTAACAGGTTTTTACTATCCATTTTCTTTTCATTTTTTTCAATTAAGATAGGAACTTTTGTTGCATTTCTGTTATTTTCTGGTGGATATATTGCTCAACTCCTTTCTATTGCATAATAACTAAACAATATTAATGCAAGCGCTTCTTATTATTACCATCACAAAGCAGGATTGTAGTTAATATATGCAAAAATCCAATAATGCAAGTCACCAAATCGGATTAGGTTCTGAGAAGAATCTGATTAAGAATTATTGTTGCATGTAATGTTGAGTTAGGTTGAGTGAATTATATCTTAACGAGGATTATTTTTAGAGTTTTGCTTCCAAGTAGTACTAACCAAGGCTATCGGTAGACCTAGAAGGAAAATGGTTGAACACATCCTCCATATAGCAATTAATAAAAGGTTTAGTGAGAATTTAAATTTCAAATTTTCATAGTCCTAATTATTTCATTGCTTTTATGTTGATGTTATGAGTTTCTGAAGAATTCAACACGTGATTCGGCACCAGTGTAGCAAACCTACATCCACGAGAGAAGAGAGAAGACTATATTCACTTATGTTCGAAGTGTTACAAT
>CAIGRK010046098.1:0-10885 GCA_903798315.1 Fraxinus greggii | reverse complement strand
TGTTCATAATTTAAAATTTGATCAAGTATACTCGCAATCTTCAAGTTATGAATATATAAAAGCATCGTGTAACCATCTAGTAAATGTATTTATTAGATACAACTAACATCTAAATGGTCAATTTGGAGGGTGATGGGTCATATCATCCTATTAATTTCTAGAAATATAGGAAATTCAGTTATGATTTTAGCTAGTAATGGTCTAATAACTAATTTCCTTTGAACAAGTATCATGTAGGAATTTTTTGTATTGAAGAATCTTCTAGTTTTTCAATTATTATTTATTTGAATTCTCAATAACTTTTGCATCATTATTGATCTAGTGATGGTCTAAATGTTCATGTCAAATAGTAAAATATTAAAGTTATTGAACTTCTGATTTAATATGATGTTTGCTTCAATGGTCTAAAAGGGGATATATTCAATTGAGACTTTTAAAAATTTTAAGGATTTAAAAATTTAGAAATATTCATTGTAGATTTTTAAATGCTCTTTAAAAATATTAATGTATTCAATATAACCTTATATAAACTTTTAAAAAATCTTTAAAAGTCACACTCAATTAAAAAATTTCAAAGTCTCTATGAGTCATGAGATATTGAAAATGTCATGGTACTATTTTTTAAGCAGAAGATACAGCAAAAGCTCAAAATTTTAGAAAACTTTCATAAATGAATTTTTTCAATATATATTTTTTGTCCTCTCAGTATTTTTCTCTCTTTTTCCCTTCTACAAACTTTAGAGCCATAATTTAAAAATAAATTAAATTAAATTATTTTCTCTTCTATATATATTATATTTATTCTATTTTCCTTCTTTTTCCTCTTTCATCGTTTCTCATTTTTTTCTATGAGAAAAAAGATTAGATTGTAATTAAAAATTTATTCTATTTTCCTTGTTTTTCCTCTTTCATCGTTTCTCATTTTTTTCTATGAGAAAAAAGATTAGATTGTAATTAAAAATTCTTATATGTTGTCTTTATTTTTTTCTTTTTATCCATTTTTATGAAAATATCAATTTGTGATTAAGATTTATTATAAAAAATATTAATTTGTAATGAAATTTTTAAATATAATGATATATATTGTTTACTTTTAAAAGGTACGACATTTTGGCAATATGGAACATTAGTTATCTTTTATTTCTTTTATCAAAAAATAATGAAATTATATATACAAACAGTATAGAATCTTTCAATGGCATGTTTCTATCATTTTCGCCATTAGTTAGAAAAAGTGCCACCAATTCAGGTACAAGACACTATAATTAGTGTTACGACAATTGACATACAACCCATAATCAAAACGATCAAATTGAAAGAGTGGAGATATAACAATTGAGTATGTAGAGCACGCACGAAGTAGTTAGATCATTCTTTTGTTCTTTTTCTTGATGTAACTGGATCATTCTAGACTTGAACGAGAAATTTGATTTTATATATAGAACCTCAATGTTCTATATGAAAGTTTATTACTGTTGATCTAGAGCAAAGTAGATTCTATTTTAATTGATGGGTTTTATAAATAAAATGAATTCTATATAAATCTATAAATTATTGTGGTAAAATAAGTTAAATTGCAATTACCAAGTGATAGAATTTAACCACTTGTTATGAATACATACTCAAGAACACAAGATTTATATGAAAACCCAAATTCGAGAAATGACGAGTAGGGGCGGAGAATTCACTAGAATCAATAGTAAAGAAGTATAAAAGGATCTCGCAAAACTCTCAACCTATCTCAAAATATGCAAGTCTATCTCTATAACTTAGATCCTCTCACTTTGATGTTCTCTTAATGTTATACAATATTTCGCTATGTTACTCTTGTCTATGAAGAGCTAAAATCATGTGAAGTATATATAGGAATTCAATACAAGTGTTTTGGACGAAATACTATTCAAGAAACAAACTTAGAATCGAAAATGGAATCCGCCTAGATAACACTGCCACTCGAGCGGCAGGCGAGCTGCAGACGGTGCCCATTCTTCCGTTATGGACGAAATACTAGTGTTTAGGCGCTAGTTTATTGTCCAACATCCCAAAACAAAGTCTTTAATCATTCAAGTACTTTTGTCAATCAAACTTCCAATCTTTGATGAACCTTGATCCCCTTTTCAACAGGACTTCTAAATCAAGAAGACTTTTGTTCTTTTTTATCAATTAACCAACCCAACCCTAATCCCAATAGGAATTTGAGTCATACTCCTATAATCTTCACCTTGACACAAATTTCATAGGAAGAAATTAGTCTTTACTCTTCAAAAAGTAATTCTCCAAACAAAGTACTCAAACTCCGCCTCTTCCACCACGCCCCTCTAGGCATACTCAGCAACTGTGAACAAAATTCAAACCATGCTTACCAACACAACTACCTTGCGACCAAAACCTGCTTAAATCATCTAGTTCACTCCAACTCCACCTAAGTTGCCAAACCTACACAAATCATCACGAGCCACACGACCATTAAGATCAAAACTAGCTCCACATGAGCTAGTGGCATCCTGGAATCACCATAAGTAACACGATAAAAACCCACTCTAATCGTGTTACCGTTTATCGAATCATAAGCCACACTTGTATCCAAAGTGATCGTCGAATCTTCCAAAACATATAATTGGGACTTTTTATGTCCATTTAGCACAAATCTGGAACACTTGCAAACTTTCAGAACTCCACTTTCACTTGTATACGTGTGCCTCTTTGAATCAAGAGTATTCAATAAGATAATAGTTATATTCAAAGTAAGAACATGTCTCACTTCACCAAATATCCTGATCTTCCCATAAAACATTGATCTTACATATACCAGTTATCTTACAAGGCGAATTATTTTCCATCACCATGGAATCTCTTGTAACACTTTCATATGTTGAAAATCATTCTCAGTTAGGACACATATGAAAGGTGCATACTGTATCAAGAATCTAATCCTCGTCAGGTTTAGAATCCCCATCAGAGATCACCAAAAGATCTCCATCACTGCAGTCTTTTTCTACAATACTAGTTTCACCGGAATTATCGGGTTTTCCCATCTAATCTATAACAACGAATTTATTCATGTTCTGCCAATTTCGGTAGAACTTCTTCATGTGCCCCTACTTCCTTCAAAAATAACAGACTATATCAATGTTATTCTTATTAGACCTACCCCTTCCGTGACCACCCGAATCCCTCTCACGACAGCAAGACTTTCTACCTGGACCTCCAATCTTATGACCAGCTATTTCACCTTCTCTCTAGACTAAAGTGCATTATAAACCTTGTCAATGATGATAGGATCTCTACTACACAAGATGGTGTCCTTGAATGTCTAAAGCAGGCAACGAACATAACAAAATCAACCCCTAAGTCCTCTTCATCGTACTTAACCTCCATGGTCTTTAAATCAGTTATGATTTCTTTGAATATAGACATATCATCCTCCAAATATCCACCTTTGACAAGAAATGAGGATATAAATGCTGCTTTAGATGCAGAGTACTAATTAAACTTCTAGTCATACATTATTGCTCGAATTTTAACCATAATGCAGTGGTAGGTTTCTCAATTACCACGTTTTGAAGAATTTTATTCGAAAGATGAAGATGTATTCGTGACAGGGTCTACCGATCCTTACATTGCTTCTCCTACGATGTCAAAGTTAAAGGCATCTTATCCAAGTCTAACAGAGAATCATCAAAATCCAATTGGGCGACACTACTTATATCTTGATCTGCCATAACGAAAATCTGATGTTACGATCCAAAATCGGAATTTCAAACATCATACTTGCAATCCCGAAACCATCAAATCTTGTTCTGAGTTGATCGAACCTTGCTTTAATACAAGACCAGACTGGCTCCCTAAGACCTTCAATCCTTGGCTATGATACCAATTGTTGTAAAACAAGCCAATTTGAAATAACTCGGAAATAGAATTAAAGCACTTGTTATGAATATTAAAATGAAGTAAATATGAAAAGATTAAAAGAATCACCCAAGAACACGAGATTTACGTGAAAATCCAAATGTTGGAAAATCGAGGACAGATGTAGAGAATTCACTAGAATCAATAGCAAAGAAGTATAAAAGGATCTCGCAAGACTCTCATCCTCTATAACCTAGATCTTCTCACTTTGATATCGATCTTCTCACTTTGATATCCTCTCAATTCTATTTAATGTTTTGTTATGTTACTTTTGCCTATGAAGAGCCTAAACCATGTAGAGTATATTTATAGGAATTCAATACAAGTATTTTGAATGAAATATTATTCAAGAAACATACTCGAAATCGAAAATGGACTTCGCAAAGATAATACTGGCGTTCGAGTGTCAGGCTAGAGATGGTCATAGAGCTCGAGCATCATGGGTGTAGCGCTGGGGCACTGCTTCTCGGGCCAAATGCCATCGTTTCTTTCGTTATGGGCGCATAGGCACCCCGAACCTAGCACTTGTGCGTTAGTTTGCTGTCCAACATCCCAAAACCAAGTTTTCAATTATTCAAATTCCTTTTACGAATCAAACTTTCAATCCTTAATGAACTTTAATCCACTTATCAACCCGACTTCCAAATCAAGAAGACTTTTGTTTCTTTTATCAATTAAACAACTCAATCCTAATCTTATTGAGTCATGCTCCAGCAATTTAAAAATAAAAATCTACAGAAGTGTATGAAAGACTTCCATTAAATCCATACAAATAAGTCCACGAATTTCATAAAATTTTATCACTTAAAAAAGTCTATAAGAATTTTTAAAAATCCTAATTGAATATACCTCCCAAAGTATCCTAATAATATTTAATTAATACACAATAATTATCTTATAATTGTACAACATATTATGATTTATTTAAATTAACTTGCAGAATATTAGTTTGACTAAATGTAGGCAACAAACTTACTTGGAAAGGAAATGGCATAAAGCATAAATGAAGTAAAACAAAGGTAGATTGATGTAAGAGTTTGACTATTTATCCTACTGATGAATAACACAAACTGGTGTTCGCGGTTGGATGAAAATCGTCTCTCAATATACTTCTTTTTTTACATATTAGCCAACTTAAAAAGAAATTTAGTCCAGCCCTATTTCCGCCTATGGAGACAGGTTGTGAGGCACGCCGACAAGTCCATGACTCGTTCCATTTTCATCCCGATCCCAGGTAGGTAACTAATAAAACCTATCTAAAGTTCAGTTCTATTTCTAAAGGATTAGTCTTCGAAATCAGTTGGTGACTAATGGATTTTAATTGCAAAGCGATATCTGAAACAAACAGCAAACCAGAGATATGAAAGATGATATAAATCCTTTTTGGTTGGAATTTGGCACCAGCAAAATTTCGTTGAAAGTTTGTCAAAGAAAGGGGCATATCGAACCGTAGAGAATACCCTAATGGCCTTGCGGTGGCCCAAAAGTAGACATTTATGGAATTGTTGTTGAAAAGGTTGATGAATTTGCTTGGATAATTTAGACGCAAACCAACATGGTGCATTTATAAGTTTTGGTGGGTTACTAAAGCATGTTTGACCTCGGCCAAGATAAAATTAAATTGCTTAAAAGTAATTTTTAAAGTTAGAACATGTTTGAGTGACTTAGGAAAAAAGGGATATAAGATAAGCAATGTTTGCATATTTAAGAAAAGTTGTGTGGTCTACTTAGTTTTAAGCAAAATCACGACGACCAATGACCAGGATGCCCTTTATGTTGAAATTGAGATGATGAAATAGTTGTAATTTAAAGAAAATGTAGGGCTAGAAATGGAACATAACAATAAGCAAAAAATAATTTTGGTTGTGCTTACTGCTTTTTCAGAAAAAATTAGGCCATCTCTAACTATAAGCCAACATGTTTGTGTATTTTTAATTTATGAGCAATTTTGACGAGCTTATAAGCAGGTCTGAACAACGAAACCTTTAAATCGCAAAACCGAACTGAAACCACTTTTTTGAAGCCGTTGGCTTGGATCCACATGAATCCGTCAACATTTTAATTTTGAATTGAACCAAATTGTTTCAAAGTGGTTTAGGTTTCACTTTTTGCTAACTGTTTCAAACTGTGAAACCGTTTACAAAAAATAAAAACTTATATTTTGTCCAACCTGCTCCAAAACTAAACACATTTGAGTTAAAAAAGATACATCCATGTTAAACATAACCTAATTAAACTCAATACCCAAATAGATAGTTATCCTTCTCAATTAATAAATTAATATACTTAAATACGCATTAGTCACCACAACTATGAATGCAAAAACCTCAAATTAGGTGAAGTATTGAACAACTGCTACTAAACAATATTTATCGATCGTCCATTACAATTGAATAGACAATTAAATTTAGATTTTAATTCAAACTCAAACATTTATTTTCCTTCTAACATTTATTTTCCTTCCACTAATGATTTTCAAGATTTTTCTCGAATTCAGCTAATCTCCCATGTCAGTTTATCCAAATTTTCTTATTTTTGGGTAGTTGTGTTGTTTTGTTTTAATTTGTGCTGTGCTCCCTTAAATTTTAAGCGAGCGGCAATTTTTTTATTTGGTCTCAATTTTCTGGTCAAGTCAATTCACTCAATTAATTATTTACATTTTATCTTAGTTTCTAAATTTTATTGTTAATTGCTATAATGATTTGGTGGATTGCTTAAAATGATCATTTTGAAGATCTGACCAATAAGTCTTTCGATACATTGCTTCAATGGAAATCGAATGTAAATAAGTACAAGATTGTCTCCTCCAATTGTTAAGATGTGCTAGCTAATCAAATATATACAATTGTCTCTAAGTCTGCATTCCCTACAAATAGTATTATTCTTGATTCATTTAGGGGTTTGTTGAGTGCAAATATAGTTAAGGCAGTGATATGCTCTAAAAAGTGGTTGCATAGTAACAAGAAACTTATACTGACTTGTCAATATTTGGATGGGATAGAAGCCTTGGATGATTCACAAAAGGTTATCGTAGGTATTATCGTATCTGAATTTCTTTATTTATTTTATTTTATAGGTTGTTTTATATTATTTAATTGTAATCAATAAATTCATGTACTATATTCTTATCTTTATGGAGAGAATTAATCATGTGTTGCAATTATAGATGTTGCACCAATTAGCATTGACTAAGATGTTAAAATGTTTCTATTATGTTATTGCAATATAATGATTATAGTTATAGGACTTAGATTTGTAATATTTTTAATGATACTATTTATATTTTAACGTGAAAATTTAGACTAATATTTATGAATTAACTTATTCGATATATATTATTTTTTCTTTATTAGACTTTGTAATGCTTTATTAAACCGTGGTTTGGATTGGTTTGGTTTAGAAATTGAATTAGTTTTGTTTGGTTTGAAAAAAAATTCAAATCGATTTAAGATGTTTGGTTTGAAAAAATTTCATAAACCGCCCAAATCGAACCGTGATCACTCCTACTTATAAGTTCACCTAATCGACCGCTAAGATATGGATGGTGAATTGTGACAATATTTGGAAATTTCATTAATTTATTAGGCAAAATAACATTACTGCTTCTCAATCTATCGTTTGAGCATCAATTCTGTCCCCAATCTATAGGGAGGAGAAGGTTTGTCCTTAATCTTTCTTTATTTTTAAATAATGTCTTCAACGATAGAAACTATTTAACTATTTGTTGAATCCTCACGTGATATTCACATGTCTAACTTTTTAATCAAAAGAAATTAGTTTGTCTATTTAAAATTGAAGAATTACTATTATTCTCGAAGTATGAAAATCAATTCTTGATGTCACTACTTGATTGACATGTATCTGAGTCTCAATTAAAAAGTGGTTCCTAGGCATTTAATAAACATGTCAATTCTTGACTGAATTTATCGAATACTTCATATTTCAAAGTTGCTACAATTTTTTCTTTGAATTGTAACTATAAAAATTTGAAAGTGAAACATGTTTTCAATAAGGTTATTTAACGATTAATTACTGAGTCCAAAATGGAATTGGAGAAAAACAGCAGAACGGAGCCGCACCACCGCCCAGTCTTTTGGCGCTGCAACATCGGCTTCCAGTTTCAATAAACAGCTACTGGAGCAACTCGGCACCGCGACAACCCATTTCCACCTCAAATACCTACAAATGTTTTTCTTCATTCCAAAGTCTTTTTCAAATCCAACACAAAATTCTAATTCCCAATTAGGCTTTCAAGTAGAATTTCAACTAGAATTTACCAAAGAAAATTGAATAAAATTCCAAAGGAGCATTACAAATAAAATTATTCTTAATGTGCACTTTAATTAGAACTCTTAATTATCTTCAACAATGAATTCTGGTCACACCCAAATTCTAACAATCTTCACATTGACAAGAATTTTACTGTAATGAAAAAAATTCAAAGAAAAAATTATCCACCTAGAGACAAATTTCACTGCAAGGAATAAATATAAACTTTTCAATGAAAAATACAAACAAACTTCTCCACAAAAAAATTTCAACTAGAAATATTCTCCACTTCTGCTACATCCAACTAGAGGCAAAAATGATCTAATGACCACCAATAAGGTTAAAACAAGCCTTATAATAGAATCATAACTGAATGCATCAAAAAAATGATCTTTGCTAGGATCAAAACCCTTAACCGCATTCAAACTATCAACTAAATCAGCAGAATGTAGCTATGTGAAGTCTTATGGCCAAAAATGGGTCTGTTATTAGCAACTGAATACAATGACACTCTCGATTAAGAAGGCAAGACAATTTTATCCATAACTTCTAAATTCAATTGAGATGTATTATTAAAAGAAGACCATAAATTAGACTCCAACGGTACAGAATCCTACTCCAATTCCTTTCGAGATCTTAAAATATGTTGATTGCTCGGAGATTTTATATAAAAATGCAAGTTATATAAATGGAATTTTCTATACCCGTTTATCAAAACACAAGCCCATTTACTAATATTCAGGACTCCACCTTCAACCGTATATGCGTACCCTTTTGAATCAACAGTATATAAGGAGATAAAATTTCCCTTCAAATCTGGAATGTGTCTCACCGCATCAAATGTTCTGATCGTCCCATCAAATATCTTTATTCGGACACAACCAATACCAGCTATCCGACAAGGTATATTATTACCGATCATCATAACACCTTTGAAATTTATTCATATGTTGAAAACAAATCTCGATTAAGAGATATATGAAAAGTACAAGCTGTATCAAGAATCCAAGTCTCGTCAGATTTGGAGTTGTAATTAGACATAACTAAAAGCTCTGCGTCTCTATTAGGATTTTTTGCAATGCTTGCTTCCCTTGAAGTTTATAATTGTTAATTTACAGTCAACTTTGTTTATTCTACAACTCATAACAATCATTTATCAAAAGCCCATTTTTTCTCTCAATAATTACAAAATTTGAAGTTAGATTTTGACTTAACCCTTTCACGACCACCATCAATAATAAGACCATCTCCATGAACCTCAGATGCAACATGATATTTCATCTTCTCCTTTGAATATAAAGTATCATAGACTTTTTCAATGATGGGAGTATCACGACTATATAAAATTGTGTCTCTAAAAGACATTTATAAAACGGGCAATAAAATCAATCACAAATCTTCATCAACATATTTGACCTCCATGGTTTTCAAATTAGTGACAATTTTCTTGAAAGCAGCTAGGTGATTCTCAAGAGTTGTAACTTCTGTCATACGATGAGAATATAGACATTGTTTCAAATGCAAATTGTTAGTAAGACTCTTCGTCATTCATCATTGCTCGAATTTTAACCATAGTGAAGTTGTTGGTTTCTCATTCACATTGTTCTGAAGAATATTATTTGAAAAATGAAGATGTATTTGAGAAAGGGCCTTCATTTCTCCTCCAGAGTTCAAGTTGTGGGCATCTTGTCAAATCCTAATAACGCATTTTTCAAATCTATTTGAGCGAGTACTGCTAACATCTTTACTTACCACAAAGAAAATCTTGTATTATGATCCAATAGCGAAATATTATACATCATTGTTATCATCATGAAAGATTAAGTTGAGCTATTAACTTAATCAAAATCTCGATCTTCCCAAGAATTTTAAAACAAAAGCTCCGATACAAGTTTGTTGTGAAACAAAGATGATACATGATTAAANCTCCTCCAGAGTTCAAGTTGTGGGCATCTTGTCAAATCCTAATAACGCATTTTTCAAATCTATTTGAGCGAGTACTGCTAACATCTTTACTTACCACAAAGAAAATCTTGTATTATGATCCAATAGCGAAATATTATACATCATTGTTATCATCATGAAAGATTAAGTTGAGCTATTAACTTAATCAAAATCTCGATCTTCCCAAGAATTTTAAAACAAAAGCTCCGATACCAATTTGTTGTGAAACAAAGATGATACATGATTAATCAAATACCACTTTATTGAAGAAAATAAGAGATATAGCCACAATATGAAATAAAGATCTCAAAGATACAAGAACAATCTATTTATAAAGTAAATGAGATTTTATTATAATATGTAGAAAGAATGCAAAAAAATTGTATTTACAATATTTTTAATTTCTTCTAAATCATAATGAAGAGTCAACTATACATAGAGAATAAATATGGGACATCTAAATCCTAATAGTAAAGTTTTACTTGAAGTTGAATGCAAAAACGAAATCCAAAATGAAATAAGAGACAAATAGCATAACGACACCACTCTCTGAGCGCCAGCCTCTTGTTTCAATAAACAATTGCTGGAGCCTAGGCGCCACGACCTAGCGCCGACGCCCAGTCTCTGTCTCTAATATCTTCCAAATATATTTTTCTTCATTACAAAGTCTTCTTCAAATCCAATACAAATTCCAACTCTCAATTGGGTTCCAAATAAAACTTCAACTAGAATTCGCTAAGTAAACTATAATAAAATTCCACAA
>CAIGRK010046076.1:0-10262 GCA_903798315.1 Fraxinus greggii | reverse complement strand
GCACGTTACTTGGCAGCCAGACCATCCCTCTTCAAGTAACCACGGTTGGAGCTCGATAAAGGCCCCACAAAACCTTTACCATTTATACAACAAGCTCCAACCCTTGAGCTCAAACAGTTGCCCTCCCACCTTCGATATGCATATTTGGGAGAGAAGAATTCACTTCTGGTAATTGTCTTGAATAATCAAACAGAATCAGAGGAAGATCAATTGTTGAGAGTGCTTCAGGATCGCATGACAGCGATAGGATGTATCATCTCTGATATAAAAGGGATCAGTCCATCCATTTGCATGCACGAGATACTGATGGAGGATGATTACAGATTCTTGATTGAGCATCAATGCATATTAAATCCTACTATGTAGAAAGTGGTAAGAAAAGAGGTATTAAAGCTTTTGGATGCAGGGATTATTTACCCTATATTAGACTGCCATGGGTCAGCCAGTACAGGCTATGCCAAAAAAAGGGGGATCACAGTAGTTTCGAATGAAAATAACAAGCTCATTCCTACGTGCACAATCACTGGATGGAGAGTTTGCATTAATTATCGTAAACTCAACAATGCCACGATGAAGGATCACTTTCTCCTTTCTTTCAATGATCAGATGTTGGAGAGACTGGTGGGACACACTTACTACTTCTTTCTGGATGGTTATTCGGGGTACAACTAGATCCCTATAGTGTCGATGACTAGGAAAAGACTACCTTCACATGCCCCTATGGCACTTTCACTTATAAAAGAATGTCATTTGGGTTATGCAATGCACCAGCTACTTTTCAGCGTTGTATGATGACTATCTTCTCGGACATGGTGGGTAACATCATTGAGGCATTCATGGATGATTTCTCAATTTTTGAGAACTCATTCGATGAATGTCTTGAACATTTAGGTAAAGTGTTGCAGGGGTGTGAGGAGTGTGAGGACACCAACCTTGTGCTAAACTGGAAGAAATGTCATTTCATGGTTCAGGAAGAGATCGTTATCAGCTAGGGGTATTGAGGTCTACAGAACTAAAATACAAGTCATTGAGAAACTACCACCGTCGCTAACAGTAAAAGGAGTTAGAAGTTTTTTGGGTCACGCTGGGTTCTACCATCGATTCATTAAGGACTTTTCTAAAATCTCAAAGCCTTTATGCAATTTATTAGAAAAATGGGCTCCATTTCACTTTTCCAATGACCGTTTAACATCGTTCAACACTCTAAAGGAAAAGCTGGTGTCTGCTCTAGTTTTGGCTGCTCCAGATTGGTCCTATCCATTTAAGCTTATGTGTTATGCCAGTGATCACGCAGTGGGGACAGTGTTGAGTCAACACAAAGAACAGATTTCATGTACCATTTATTACGCAGTAAGACTTTGGATGAGGCTCAGGTAAATTATGCCACTACAGAAAAGGAGCTATTGGCGGTGTTATTTTCCTTTGACAAATTCAGGCCATATTTGTTTGGGTCAAAGTTATTTGTCTACATGGATCATCCTGCCTTGAAGTATCTGATGAGGAAGAAGGACACAAATCCGAGACTTATTAGATGGATACTCTTGTTGCAAGAGTTCGACTTGGAGATTAAAGATAAAAAAGGGCAAATATTTGGCCCGCTCGAGCATCACTTTCAAAGGGAAAATAAGGCAACCCCAGAGTGGCATCACACGCCTCTCCTAACGAAGTGGTCATCCTTGCCAAAGGTGACCCAGTGAAAGGCACCACACTCGTCTTCAAGGGTGTTCTCCACGGTGGATAGTGCCTTCGTGGAGAGTCACTTTTGAACGGAAAATGAGGCCACCCCAATGGGGACGTCATGCATCTCTCTTAACGAAGTGGACATCCTTGATAGAGGTGGCCCAGTAGGAGGCTTCATATACCTTTTCAAGGGCATTTTTGATGGTGGATGGTGTATCAATGGAGAGCATCACTTTCGAAGGTCGAATGAGGCAACCCCAGTGGTGGCATCACGCGCCTCTCCTGTGAATGCACTATCCACCGTAGAGAACATCCTTGAAGAGGTGCGTGATGTCTCCCACGGGGCCACCTTTGTCAAGGATGTCCCCTTGTTCATATATTTGAGCGAGGTATTTACACTTGTCCATTCATTTAAGCAATGTGTTCACTCTTAAATTCTATTCGTTTAAGCATGTGGTTTACACTTAAGTTCCATTCATTTAAGCGAGGGGTTTACCCTTAAAGTTCATTCGTTTAAAAGAGATTTTTACACTTGTTCATACATTTGAGAGAGATGTCTGCACTTGTTCATTCGTTTGTCTGAGATGTTTACACATTCATACATTTGAGCGAGGTGTTTACACATTTCATTTGTTTGAGCGAGGTGCTTATATGTTTTGTTCATTTGAAGTAAGGTAATTACACACGTTTCAGTTGTAAAGAAAAAGATGTAACTACGTTCATTAAAATTCATTATGGCTCTACAACTAAGATGGGCTCATCCCCCATTTCCTCATGAGAGACTTCTTTTTCTTCAGCTTTGACTTTAGAATGACCTCCAGTAGGTCCACCGAACTCATCATCAAGGATGCCGATGTCTAGTTGTGGATGAACCTCCCTTAGGTAAGCTAGGATCTGCTAGGTACTCCATGAAGCCTAATAGTTGGCGAAGCCATCATACTCCTTCGTTTGATCGAAGTTGTCGAGACACCTCATCCACTATCTTTACTTTAGCCTTTAGAGAAACTATCTCCTACTTTTGAGCTTCAGTCAACACCCTCAACTCGGCTTTATCCATGTTAACCGCCTCCAATACCTCAGAGGGGATCCGTTAATGTTTATTGGATTGGTCAATCAGCTTAATTGAGGCTGCCACTTGAGAAATGGACTCATGAAGTTCATTCTTCAGTTGGTTCACTTGTATTTCAACATCACTTCCACCTCAGTTTTTTTCATATCAGCCTCTTGCCTCTCACTTTTGGCCCTCTTCTTCCCATTTCTCTGAGGCCTCTAACCTTTGCCTCAATTCCTCGTTTCTTTAGCAGAGACTCTGAATCAAATCCTTCACCGTAATGCCAATACTCAGCGCACGGGCCACACAAGCATTGGCAACAGCCAGTAAATCCTCATCCTCACAAGAGGCAACATGATCTTGTCATTTCTTAGTCCAAAATTTATTGTGAACCCATGCGGTAGAGTCAGTTTCGGGAGGTAACATCTCCATGACTGCATTGAGAGCTCATCTTCTTTGTCCCCAAGGAAGTCAGATACCTTGTTATGAGGAGAGGAATTCACAGGTTTCTTCGACCTTTTTGAAACGATTTTACTGGTTGGCCGGTAAGATCTGATAAGGTAGTTTTCTTCATCACCATGCCCACGGATGCCTCAGAGGTAGTTTCCTTAACCACCTAGTAGGGATAAAAGGAGGTGGAGGTGGTTTGGCCATGATTGCAACCGAGGATGTCACTCCAGATGGGCCTATCTTTCTCCTCTTTATTAGCAAAGTGTCCTCTTCCACTTCGTCTTCCTCCACAGGCGACTACCTTTTCTCAAAAGGTTCAATTTTTTCCACCTGCTTCTTATATGCAGTTGAAAAAGTCTTCAAGGCCCTCACCTCAGCTAAGCTTTAGTAGATTATGGTAAAACCTGGCCTTAGTGGGTTCTTCTCAGAAAATTATGCGTAGAAAGAATGTTAGTACGTTCAAGTAGGCTATTAGATAGAATTGAAAGTGAAGATAACTCATCCTAGGATGCTATCAGTTCGTTTAGGGTGAAGTGTGTATTCTTGTCAATCAGTTCATTGTAGCTCCGTCTTTGTGTCGGCTAACAGATATAGCTAATAATATCCCATTGCTCATCAGAAATCTCACACATCAGCAACGAGCCTACAAATAAAGAAAGTATTAAGCTATAAGAATCCATTGTTAAGTTCAGATAGTTAGGCAGAAGAACTTACTGGTAGAAGAGTAAGTAGTTGGAACTATAAGAGGATCCATAGGGTCATCTTCCATTGTGTCCCACCTCACAGACACCCAGAACCATGATTACCTCCACTCCTTTATAGAGGAGGGCATGTCTACCACGAAGGAGGGGTAAGAACTCCATGGAGTAAAGTAGTACTACTCATTACTTTTGTCACCTCCAGCTATACTTTTGGGAAGTACAAAGAATGGAAAATGATGAAGGGCATATCGATGCCCAGGCTAGCTTAACCCCGTAACATCCATTACCCAACCATCTTTCCTCAAGAGTTCGGATGGAATTGTGTTGGAGCCAGTCTATATGAGCACAAGAATAACCTAAAGAAAGGATGGAAATGAAGCCTAAGACCCGCTCTCAATAAATATTCACTTACGGCCACACAACATGGCCTCAAGTAGCAGGCTCTTTCACTAGGGTCAGGAATAATAAGATCGATGCTGTCAAGAATCCTAAAAACTTCTCTACACCTAGCTAACTTAATGAAGTGATGTTGGAAGGATAATCAAAGGCCCCCACCTAATTGAGGTATCTATAGGGGATGGGAAATTTCTATTTATTTTTCTCTAACATGATAGCCTTACCTATCTCGTCTGAGGAAATAATTATTATTTCCCTCATCTCTATACTCCCCATGACAAGCCTCTCCTCGCTTATAGAATTGGGTCCTGAAACTTTAGACACCATTTTTGTCGATTTTGAAATAAAATTTAAGGAAGGGAGAATTACTTAAAGATTGGGTTTCGAGTGAAACGGCGGTCATCGTAATTATCAAACAATGCCAAGTTGCAAGGTACTGGTTGTCGGAAAGTAGAATTGCAAGGAGAAGATTTTTGTGAAGAAATGGGAGCCTAAAAAAATGAGGGGTTTTCCCTTATAGGTGACGTCAAGTCGCCTCAACCGTTGGATGATTGTTTATCCCATCCTCACCGTCCATATTTTTGGTGCATCAGCACCATTGAATTCAAATGTCACATAATGAACGGACCTGATGAAGCAGTCTATCTCATGCGTGTGCACAAACTCGTAACATCAAGCTCATGCAGCCATTGCCATGATTTCCATTTATTACCTGGGAGACGTGTCTTGGAAGCTAGTGATGTCCACCAAGTTACATTGGAAAAATGTAAAAGTTTACAAATTATTAGCACACGACCCCAGGTTGTCCAATCACTCAAAGCTTCGTCTTTCTACTAGGACTTAACCTCTACCACAACTTCCTCAAAGTTGCAATCACTCAAGGCTTAGTCTTTCTGCTAGGACTTCACCTCTGCCACAACTTTCCTCAAAAGTTGCAATCACTCAAGGTTTCGTCCTTGTGCTAAGACTTCACCCCTGCCATAACTTTCCTAAAAAGTTGGAATAACTCAAGGCGACATCCTTCTACTAGGACTTCACCTTTGCTACAGCTATCCTCAAAAGTTGTAATCACTCAAGGTTCTTCCTTCTACTAGGACATCGACTCTACCACAGCTATCCTAAAAAATTACAATCACTCAAGGTTCATCCTCTGCTAGGACTTCGACTGTACCACAACTTTTTTCCAAAATTGGAATCACTCAAGGCTTCGTCCTTCGGCTGGGACTTCGCCTTTGCCACAGCTTTTCTCAAAAGTTACAGTTATTCAGGGCTTCATCGTTCTGCTGTTACTTCTCCTCTACCACAACTTTTCTCAAAGTTTGAGTCACTCAGAGATTCGTCCTTCTGCTAGGACTTTGCCTCTACCCTAACTTTCTTCAAAAGTTGCAATCACTCGTGGCTTTGTTTCTCTGCTACGAAACTACCCCCAATGCTTATACCCCCATAAAAGTAATACTCCTTCAGCGCGGCCACATCAATAAAGTACATGTATTATATGAATATCCATAGACGGACTTGAGTGACTATTGTTACAGGTTTCCACGTCATCTTTCACGTCATCTACATCGTGTTGGATGACATGGATGGATGAACTGAATTCATCTACCATGTGGCAGACGAACTAAATTCTTCCACCACGTGGGCAATACTAAGGCTTACACTCCACATCACTTCATCCAACCTCAAACAGACTGACCAATATTACTAACTGAAATCAAGTCCGAAGCGATGAGATCCAGAACATGATTACTGCAAACCATTCCACTTCGACCTTGTCTACTAGGAGATCTTTTATGTAAAGATTTGAAGAATCAAATCCTTAATACTGATTGATGGGACATATGTCAGACTCCAAAATGTTAAGTCACGAATTACCATGTCAGGAAGTATCAATTAAACCATCTACCTATGGATTGACGGATTGACACCTACGAAAGGATAGTCTGTCAAAGATTCAAAGCCACGTGCTCCACATCCAATTGTTCTTCTCTTACCTCTTTTCACTATAAATACCCATACTTACACTATGGCAAGGGGGCGGTTCGAGAAAAGAGAAAATAACAAAGTCTCTTTACATTATCCTTGGCTACATACATTTATCTCGATACCACGTTTCGGGTGATCATCACCACCACCAAACATCCTCACTCCGATTTACCAATTCACTAACTTGACTTTTGGAGGGCTCGCAGCCACTTTCACCTCCACCAAAAAAGGTCATAGGTGACTAACGGTGTGCTACCATGTGCCAAAAGGAGCTTACGTGGAAGTTATATCCTATTGACAACATTTTTGGGTCATTTTTTGAGGTCAACAAAGGTAAATGGGTGTTGATTGTATTTGGTTTTAATGAAACGCAGGAAAACACAAAGTATTCAAAGTTTCAAGAATCATGATTGCAATGAGGTCTACCACACGTATGGTCGATTGTTCAAGGACATGTACAATTCATTGAAATATGTGTTGACACCCACACAGCTGTCCCAACAAGGTTTTGGTTTGGACGCTGATAGCAATACGGATGATCCAATGACAAGTTGCCCATCAATGTAGAAACAACAGACTCTAGTGATGGCCCACAAAAGAAAAAGTGAACTCCATGAAGGATATTTTTGTCAATTGAAGTACTGAGAAGCGCAAATGCAAGCAAACAAAAGACAATGGAAAGAAAAAAATATGGTACGATGGAGGTGTCCGTTTCAAAAGATTACCTTGTAAGCTTAAGAGAAGACCGGGCCTCAATTAGTCTCTCAAGCGATGGGGACAGAATGATTGTTGATCAATGCATCAAAGAATTGATGGTGATTGGGCAGGTCAAAGAAGGTAGTGACTTACATTTGTTTGCGCTATCTTTTCTTGCACACTCACAAAATAGGAATTCTTTTCGTGCTGTGAAAAATTTGATAATTAAATTAAAGTGGATCACTAATTGTTTCAATAGAGTCCTGAAACATGGTTCAAGATTGCCTTAAGCTCCTTTAACTCATGTTAATCTTGGATTTGGGACAATCGACTTTTTTAAAAATTTGTTCTCTATGTGTATTGTACTGATTGTTGGTTTATTTCTTTTATGTTGATTTGACATTGTTGAGTTTGAATGAATTACTGGGTTGTGCTTTTTAATTAAGGAATCCCAATAAAGATTGTGCTTCCCTACAATGTGATTACAATTCGAAAATAGGACTTTTTACAAAAATCTATCTTTATTGATGTAAATATTAACCTCTTCATTGTAGTATAAAGGGATGTCTTTCACAACAATTTGAAATAAAGCATAACAATGTCTTCTTCTCCTTACTTAATCTATTGCAATATACTCTGACTAACCCATCTCCATCATTGTATGTCACTTTGGTTGTGTTACTTGCAAGATTAACACTTGAACACTTTAAGCTGTCTAGAAAAAAATGCTAGTTTTTGATTTTGTTTACACCCTGATGCCTAGCTCTGATTTAGACAATGATTCAGATGATGACATATTCATGTACCAGTTGGAAGATAACATACATATGTGTCTACGCTATTGTCGCATAGCCAAACGCATGGTTCAACATTACATGGCATTGACTAGGAAATGTGCGTATTTACTCCCTACTGCAAGAAGTGAGCATATATTTAGGATCCAAAATATGCATGTATACCCTCAAATGTCTTTTCAATAATTTCAAATGTATCCATCGATGTTTACACATTTCACGCATATTTTGCACGATGAGTATGGTTTAACAAACAGTGAAATATCAACATATATGAACAAGTTGGTATGTTTTTATTTGTACTCGCTCACAATAACGAGTATCCACAATTAAAATATATTTCAGACATTTGTCACAGATAATTAGTCATTACTTCAATGTTGTACTTTGTGTTGTACTAATGTTTATTGATCATATGATTAAACCTAATCTAGATTACAATCAGGTTAATTGGAATAATGTTACCTTTTTCAAATGTTTATGATAGTTCTGGGTTGACACTAAATTTTCCCGTTGAATGTAATGGCACCAAGATTGTATCATAGCTATTGACGAGATGTATATTAAAGCAATTCTGCTACACCACCAAAGAGGATGTTTTATATGATGAAAATAAATTCTGATACAAAACATATTGGTAGCATGTGATTTCAATGTGTGCTTCGATTTTGTCCTTTGAGGAATAGCATGGAACACCATGACAGTCGTATTTTGGTAAGAGAAATATATAGTCTAGATATTAATTTTTTGAAATGAGCAAATGGCAAATATTATCATGTGGACTCTGGATTCATACATTGACCACGACATATAGCTACTTATAAGGGTTCGAACATAAGATGAAAATTCTTGATCGACCTTTTATGACTCATCATGTCGAAACGTTATTGAGAGGCATTTGGTGTGTGGAAGTAGAGATGAAAAATTCTTGATCGAATGCATAGTTATTCGTAGAGCGCAAACAACTATTGTTGTAGCGACAATGGAAATTCATAGTTTTTCAAGAAGAAATAGACAACTTGAGAAAGGTTCATAGAGCAGAAGATGTAGATGACGACGAAGTTAAGATAATTCATAGAGCAGAAGATGTAGATGATGACGAAGTTAAGATAAATCTACCTGATAAATAAGATGAAATTGCTTGTGAGTTAAGTACGATTACCGAAGAGGATATGTCGTCGGAACAATTATGAGATTACATGGCACACCAATTGGAATAGACTTTTGGGAGAAAGAAATTGTGTTCAATTTCGGAAAAAATTAATGTACTCCATTTTACAATTTGAAATACAATTCTCTTTAGCTAAACTGATATGTGAAATTCTTCAAATATTAAACGTGAAAAAACAAGAAAATGAATTTATGAATCTTCGAACAAAAAAACTCATCATAAATATAGGGAAGTCAATGTGGCTCATTGGCTCGGACAACCCGTGCTCAGCTCGGGAAAAGTCGGGCCCGACCGAGTCGGCTCATGTGTTGATGGAATCGAGCCCCATTTTGGGGCGTCGGCTCGAACCAGCCTGTATTGCTCGTCAGCCCATGTCATAGGCCATTTTCAGCCCGTGACGAGCTGAGTCAAGCTTTTAAAAAATTTGAAAATTTAAAAAATTAAAGATGTACCTGCAACGTAGGCAGCTATAGTAACTTTGCTTCTTCTTTTTTTATTATTTGAATTTAAAATTCAAATGTAGTTAAAACTGATACATTTTTTTGCTTAAATATGCGAAAAATTTGAATTTCATTTCAACTTATTTCAATCAATCTCCAATTTCTTTACTCTAATATTCAACGTTCTAGTCTCCAATTTCTTTACTTCAATCTCCAATTTAGTTGAGTTTCATAAAAATTTGCAGTATTCTAGTTTCAATTTCAATCTTCAATTTCTTTACTCTAATATTCAATTTCTTTTACTCTAATGTTCAATATTTTTTGCTATAATAACTATAGATGGTTTTTACTAGTGATGAGATTAATCAGTTTAAGGGTAGTTTGAGTACTCCATCTGTGTACGATGCATCTCAAAATGTTCCAATTGATTTGGAGGATATTGAAGACAAAGAAGTACTTGAGATTAAACGGTCAAAAAAAGAATCCTCGGATTATTGGCAACATATGACAAGTAAAAAAGTTGGTGTTCAAAATGAACTTGATATTTGGAAAGCATGTTGCAATTACTATGGCAAAGTACTAAGTTGGAAGCCCAGTTCAAGTACAATGCATTTGAATAGGCACATATTGAGAACATGCAAAGCGAAACTTGTCGGTGTTGACCCAAAATAGCCTGAACTAGTGTTTAGCGGTTCCGATTCTACTCTTTCCACATTTGTATATTCACATGATATATTTCGTGAAGGAATGACTGCATACGTGACTACAGCAGAGATGCGACTTACGATGATAGAGCCAATGCACTTTACCCCACTTGTACAAAATTATCTCCAACCCATGTATACTTCTTAATACTGTATAATAAAAGAAACAATCTACTATTGAAAGTCTAAAAAC
>CAIGRK010046064.1:0-12722 GCA_903798315.1 Fraxinus greggii | reverse complement strand
CTGAAGCATTCAGTGCTGTAGGGTATAAACATATAGAAGCCGGTGAGTATATGCAAATGAATTGTTCAAGTTGGTTCTTTTGTTCACAGAATCGCCAATTACAAAATATATCCTAACACCGGGTATTTTTGTCTTGAGGAGAAAGAATCAAACTCTTATCAAAAGTCGTTAGTACATGTGCGGTGATAGATGGTGGTGATGGTAAGGTCATAGGTGGGTTTGGTTTGATTGTGGTGGGATGGCGAATGGGATGGGATGGATGGGGAAGAAAATGAAGAAATAATTTTTTCCTTTTTTCCTTTTTTTTTTCTATTATTTAATTATTTTATTTGGAAACATATAGAGTTATGATTTTGCCTTTTTAAAAATTGGTGAGAATAAGTTTAGACGTTTGGTTTTTTATCAACTAACGAATTTTTGGATGGAAATTGTCTAGAGATCCTTCTGTTGTACAATTTTGGAAGGTTTGGGACCTCTTGCTACAATTTAAAAGTTTTTATATCTGCACATTTTAAAAAAGCTCGAGGACCTCCACTACAGTTATCCCTTAATCTATTGTAGCTTAATAGGTGAGTTTGAATAAGTATTTTAAAACTCGGCTCGACCAATCAGTTGACCTAAAAACGAGTAACCTAGTTCTGCCATCAGATCGAGTTCTTAATTGGATCCGTCTGTCATTTGAATCGGCTAGGTTTTACATAAAATCAATTACACTGACCGTGTTCCGGTTCCATTGAAAAGCACCAAAAATATTTATTTTGGTAAAGTTTGAGGAGGTNTTAAAAATTGGTGAGAATAAGTTTAGACGTTTGGTTTTTTATCAACTAACGAATTTTTGGATGGAAATTGTCTAGAGATCCTTCTGTTGTACAATTTTGGAAGGTTTGGGACCTCTTGCTACAATTTAAAAGTTTTTATATCTGCACATTTTAAAAAAGCTCGAGGACCTCCACTACAGTTATCCCTTAATCTATTGTAGCTTAATAGGTGAGTTTGAATAAGTATTTTAAAACTCGGCTCGACCAATCAGTTGACCTAAAAACGAGTAACCTAGTTCTGCCATCAGATCGAGTTCTTAATTGGATCCGTCTGTCATTTGAATCGGCTAGGTTTTACATAAAATCAATTACACTGACCGTGTTCCGGTTCCATTGAAAAGCACCAAAAATATTTATTTTGGTAAAGTTTGAGGAGGTTCAATTACCAAGTTGTTCTTTAATGATCTTTGTGTACCCATCTAGTTCGGAACAATCACTAATTCTCAATTTCCCAAGACAAAACTTCATAATTTTTTTATGGGTGAAAAGTTCCACAAGAACCAGCCTTCATAACCATTAGAGTTTAAGAATAGGTATATATAGAAAAAAAAAAATCATTTCTCATATATTTGATGAAAATAGGCACCATAGTGATACTATATATCTATTTATTTTTATAAAGATATCAATATTTGAATTTGTTATTATTTATGTATAAGTTGCTCATATAAAATATTGTTGGAAACTCCAAAGAGCTTCCAATGGTAGTTGATCTAGGCCAGCAGGTCGAGCAATTTAGTCAATTGAATTCTTATTCATCGGTCAACTTATATAAAAAGATCCTGAAAAGATTTCATATCGAAAAATGACACATCCATTAACACCCGATAATTATTTGTTCATTTTAAATGAAAAGAGGGTTGTTTTTCGTTCTCAAGGTTATAATAAATAATTGGGAAATACAATAATGGTATCCATAATGGACATATGGAGGCTCCTATTGGGAGGGCGCCTCTCAATAGGGGCCTCCATGTGTCATATGTCCATTATGTTATGGCTATATGCTCATAGCATAACCTTAAATAATTTATTGGTCTTAAAGTATCATATCTTTCTGCAATAGAATTATTATATCTTGCAAATAGTTCATGATTCAATGCTAGTTGATTATGAAGATGCAGGTCATTATTTGGAACTTATAAAGGTTATAAATCAATTTATTATTCACACGTCTGCATTTATGTGGCTGAAATGTTTAAAAGCATTATTTACTACAACATTTGAGAAGATAAATAAAATGTATATATCTTAAGTAATATTATCGTGAGGAAAAGTAAATACACGTTATACATTTTTCTTGACCGAGATTTTTAATGAGGCAATTTTCGTAGCGTGTTCAAAAGAATAATGTACATTTTTTCCTTCATTGGGATTTTTCCTCGAAAAATTTTAACGAAACATATTTTTTCTGTAATAAATGTTCATAACCTACAAGACTTTTTTTCTCAACATAATTCTATGATTTAGTATCGTATGATTAAAAATTATAAACTACTCGAGAGCAATAACAAGATCCATTTTTTCTTTTTAATTAGACCATCATACTAACTACAATTAACCAGTGAGAATATGAATATCTTGTATGAAGATAGTGGCGTTGAAAATATTGATGTACAAAATATAGATGGCTCGATACAAGGATTTTTATTTATTGAAATCTAGAGAATAGATGTATTCTTTTTCTTTGGCTCAAATTTTTTGTCTCAATATATTTTCTGACATGATTTTAACGATGTAGTATTTCCAAATTTTTGATAATTAATTGTACTTTTTCCCTTCACTTGGTGTTTTGTCCCACTGAGTTTTTGTAGGGGCTTTTAACGTGGCAATTATTATAAATAGTCATTCAAGGAGAATTGTATATATATATATATATATATTGTTCACTCTTTTTTACCTAGTTTTATAACATAAAAGGCTTGATTATCCAATCATAAAAAATAAATGATAAATATAATTTACACCTTATTTTTTGTTAAGTTTGCTTTGCTCATTTTTGCACTTACATCTCTAATTTTTTTTTCATATTTTAAGCTCAATCTTATTTCATCTAGTTCTTGATGACAATCATAAAATCCATTAGGATGAAGATTTGGAAAAAGCAAGAAAACAATAAATACATAAGTTTGACGATATATTTTTCCCACGTGAACATAATATTTGGACAAAAATCGTTATCAGGGACGACGTGTATTAATTAATTAAAGGTTCAAAATAAAAATTTGATGAAAGAGTAGGAGATATAAGTCTAAAATTGAACAAGATTTGAGGATCTTCATTTTAATTAAAATGTTGTGTAGTTAAAAAATTACGGAATACAATTATAAAAAATATATGAATGGTTGGGTCTAAGTTCTCAAGCTAAAAACGGCTACATTTTAAATCTGGCCCAACCCAAATAGACTAATATGAAGCCCATAATAATCCTATTGAAAACACCAAAAATGCCAATTTTGACTTTTCAAATTTAAATCTCAAAGAAGCATGGCTAAGGTTTAAACTCGATTTCATCTGGTAGTGGCAATGGGTCAAATTGATTGTTATTTCTTTCGATCTCTATTTTTCTAATCCATACTAAGTATTGGTATGTACACCGGTTTTGTTGTTTTACTATCAGTTGACAATGTCGAAATTATTCAATTTAATTCTTTGTATAGATACTTTTAATTAGGACGAGTCCAATTTGACTTGTGTGGTCTTTTGGCTTGTGGGACTCATCAGCAGAGTTGAGCCGCCCCCACACCCATTCAATTATTTTTTTTAAAAAAGTTTAAAAACATTGAAAAAATCCTCATTTTTTTGAACTTTGGATCGACTACTTTTTATGTAGATGGGATTAAAATTGCACAATAACAACATATTAATTCTACAAATTTTTTTAAATGGTTAGAAAAATTAAAATAAAAAACACTTACAAACTATGAAGTTAGATCTTGAAAATCTTCAGTTATTAACGTGTTCACTTTATCTTGGATTTAGAGCACCGCGTCTTCTCGATTTTTAAATACATTAATTTCTCTCTACAATTTGCAATGAATGGTATATATTTCCACAAAGTTTGAAGAGCCACATAAATGACATCTTTCAACCAATTTTTTTATTTACATATGAATCCAAATCAGAAGTTTTTAATATTGGCATTAAGTTGGAGATTTCAAAATACGATAGATTATGTCATTACACTAATAAAATCATAGTTTGACACAAGGAACACCAACCAATCACTCTTTTTAAGTAAATCAAACTTATAAGTAAAGAGCATAAATTGATAGATAAAGCAGGACTTTCAAGAGAGGACAATTTCTTCAATCATTTCTTATATCTTTAAACACGGCGAACATATCACCATTGATGTAATCATTATCAACCAAGCTGACCAAGAAATAATTTATTTGCACCTGCAAGACCACCAAACACAGGAATATGTAAAAATATATATATATATATATATCAATGAATAAAAGAAGTCCAGAGAATGACAAATATGATAAATTATAGGAGAATATGTAAACTCTGACCTCTTCAAGTAATTTTGCGGATGGATCACCTTCTGGATAGAGCTTCGCCCATCCTCTTGACCATGTTTCAAATGCTTCATCTTTCCATACCAAGAAGCTGGCAGCATCCACGACAGTTGGTTGTATAACAGGAAAGACTCCCCATGTCACTGCATTCACATCAGTTTGGTTGACATTGGAAAACCATGTTCCATCTTTATTGACAGCCATGTAGGTAAAGAATGGGAACGATTTGCATATCTCAACCAGTGCATTCAACTTCTGTGGAGAACAGAACTCCAAGTAGGCCTTTTGATAAACATATCAACCTGGCCCACCCCATCCTGCAAAATAAAAATTAAAATGCAAAGAATAACCAGTTGTTGTGAATTATTGGGATCCATATTAATCATCACGAAAGAATCCTTGAGTTTAATGGGCATCATGAACATACAAGCTTTTGTGTGTGCAAATGTATGTGGAGAGAGGGGTGGAGAAAGAACAAGGAATACCATTCAACAAATTAAGGTGAAAATAACAAAGAGATTTAAATAAATCTCTTTGTTATATATGACTAGATATAAATGAGGTATAAGAAAATACGGTGAATTATATAAGATAATATGGAAGTTCTAGATATAAATCCAATTTGAGGTGCTTACTAAACAGCATCTACGGTCACAGCCTAGAAAATGCAATCCATCCAAGTGGAAACATTATACTCCCATCACACTATACTGGCCCTTGTATATCACTGGAAATGCATTCAGTATCTTGAATGACACAGCAAAAGTCAACAATAATCTAATGTTAGGAGAGAATAAGAGAGAGGAGAGTAATATCATAATATTGATTTATACGTCAAGAAAAGAAGAGCAGAACAACCTCAAAAGGTGTCCATATTTTGAGATGATTGGGAAGAAAAGAGGCGAACTGCTTCAATGTCTACTTTACCTACTTGACGAAGTAGACCATTCTCAAAAATCACCCCACAATCTAAGCCAAATCGATATGGAACAAACATGGAGGAGCATGCCATTTAGACCTGCCCTATCCATTCATATTCATGGGAGCAAATATGAGCGAGATGGTGGAAGAAAAGGTGATAAAAGTCCTGTCTTATGCATAGGGGTCAATCAAAAGCTTTATTGCACAAAGAAGATGCCGCCAAGAAACTTCAATTCTAGTCATACATTGGTCATCCTTGGTCACCGCCTCGGCCTTGGTCATCCTTGAGGTCACCCCAATCAAGCTACGAATGAAGTCAACCACAGTGGAGATCAATAAATGGAGTAGATAAATTCTACTCAGTTAATTACGTACTACCAAAGGATTGATTGGTGCCATTTTGGGAAGTGGTGTAAGATATAAAAATGGATAGCCCTACATGCAACTTCCCGAATTTGACATGATCCAACTATGAAGGAGTAGGCTTGGGAATGTATTTTAAGTTTTTCTCTTCCGCTAAATCTTGCATTACCAGATAAATCGTGCATTACCAGATACTGAACTGGAAAAGCAAACTCCATTTCAATCTCGTATCTCATCAAAACTAAATAATAGAAAATTAAACTCGCTTCTCTTATTTTATTTTCTTCACTAGTAAAATCTTCCTTCTCTTCTCGTCAAAAAACCATAGGATGTGTGTTTTATTTTAGTCCCCTGAATCTTGTGCACTCCATTGACTCCCTATTTTTAGTCATTAACATGTATCTTTAAAATTAATGCAGCCTTGAACCAAAATTAACTTATACTAGGTAATTAACTGCATATTTTTAAAACTTAATGATTTCATACATTGCAGGAACACATGCACATATATAGTATTCGAAATGAACATGAATAAGAGAAAGCAAAACGACGGCATATTACCAACAGTCGGAGAATCGGACTTCGCTCCATTAACTGCTGGTTGGCTGTTGATAGTGAGAAAACCTTTAAAGTTTATGTTACCAAGTTGTTCATTAATAATCTTTGTCTCTGGTTGAAGCCCATCTAGTTCGGACCAAGGACTACTTCTCAGTTTCCCAAGACAAAACTTCATAAATTTCTAATGGATGAAAAATTCCGTAAGGACCAGCTTTCATGACCGTTAGATTTTTAAGAATAGATTCTAAACAGAAAACCATACCTCATAAATATCAGTGACATTTTTCAAAGGAACAACCCATTCTTCATAAAGTTTCTTATCGCGAGATCGTGGTCGCATGAACTGTCAGGAAATTGAGGATTGTGTCAGATATTAATAAGAAATTTTACCTCTTCGGAGGAAAAAAGACTGAAAACAGCAAGAAAATCAACTATACGAACATAAAGAGAGGATAATATTTTGCTGAGAAATAATAAGTTGCACAAAGCAACATTTTGAGAAATCAGTAAAAGACAGTGAAAAAAAAAAAAGAATAGGAATTTAAAAGTTTATTTATCATTTGGCCAAGATTATTGAATTACGCAGAGTTATAGGTTGCAATATTTATACCAAAAAAAAAGGAGTTTGGGACAGTAATTGAGGCTCAATTGGTGAAATACCGGTCTTCCTGGTTCCTACCTAAGAAGTACGGATACGGATACATAATTCAAAGGCGATATGATACGGGTACACCGATACGACTTTTTTCAAAAAAAAAAAAAAAGAAAGGATACATGGATACGTATTATAAAATCCAACATAATTTCAACATAGTTTCGAGATAAGGACAGCAGACTTGTATGGGAGTTAATTCCGGGTTGCATCGTTTGGTGTGTGTGGAGAGAAAGAAACAGTTGTTGTTTTAAAGACCAATCACGGACAACAGAGCAGATTGGGAAATTGTTTTATTTGACATTGTATACTTGGTTTAATGCTGCGGTTGCTAGGCATGTAGACGGGCTGCCTAATTTCATATTGTTCCTTTCTGATTTAAATTGATAATACACTTCATGTGTATTATGCATTGATTTATAATATATTTGATTACTTTTCAAAATAAAAAATATTAAAATCGAAGCATGATAACAAAATAAAACAAATAATAAAGTAAAAATCCTTGATTTTCTAAACTTCATTTTTTTCGACGTTAGTTTCTTCATTATCATTAAAAATAACAGTTTTCAACTCATCTAATTATAGATTAGCAACATTAAGCAGTCCAACACTTTCAAGAGTAGCAGGTGAGTTTTCAACAATGTTTTACATTTTGAATTCTCCTTTTGAATACAGATCTATTTTCTTGATAAACTAATTGTATATCTTCTATAAATATTATTAATATTCAATAAGTTAATAAAATAGTTAAAAAATACATATCTGATAAGTATCGAATACGCATCGAAAATAATTAAAAATATGTATCCGATGCATATCGGAAAGTTAAAAATATTGCAATATATAATAATTAAAAAATCTGTATCCAGTACGTATCGAAGGGTATCGGAGAGTATTCAAGCTTAGATACGTATCAGATACGGGTACGAAATGAGTTTATAAGCATCTGTGCTTCTTAGGTTCCCACTTCTTTGCATTGAGTGCTATGAGTTGCATCTTTGGTCCATTTTCTGAGCAGTCACCATCTCTTGATTGATTATACAAAAAGAGGCTCTAGCAAGCTATCTTTAGAAATTTGTAAATGGTTACATTTCCTTGGTGACAAGAAATTACATTAACTAATCAAAAATTAGGAGAATAGTTGAGCCTGGTGAACGGCCAAGATTTAGAGTATCATAGTAGTCTGATTTTCTGGAGCTGCGGTCCAATTAACTAAGCCCCCCGTAAGTTGTGCACTGTGCGGGATTTTTGGAGAGACGTTTCTAGATTGCAAAGGCTTAGGCTATTGTAAAGATAGAACCCGTGTACTACCCTTTTTGTGCTCTAAGGAAGCTTTTAATCTTCCATGGCATCAGACCAGCTAAAAAGAAAAACTACTAAAATCGCCAGAGTGATAAATAATAGATTGTGCTTGCACAAAGAAAACAGAGCATAGAGCTAGGGGCACAATGATATGTACTTGCCTGATAATCAGTGAGTGCTCCATATGATGCATTTCGAGAATCTCCCCACCGGCCACTTGGGTATTGATCCCAACCTATAGTCCTTGAGATGTAGCTTTTTGGACGATTAGCCCTACAATCCAGGCAATAACCGATCATATGAGTACATACTTTCAGTAAATACAGAACTAAGGCATCTATTAGAAGATCCAATTGCAATATATACCAGAAAATAGGACGAACATCTTCCTTGGCACGGAAAACATTTGTGGGACGTCTCCAAGGCAAGGACCTTGAAATTTTGCATTCCTCAATCAGACCAAGATTCTGCATGTGCAAGTCTACATAAGCTCATATTGTAAGTGCAGTAATCATATCAAAGATACTTTCAAGATTGTAGCTGCACAGTTGATTAAACATAAACCAACCATCAAAATTGCCAGTGCAGATTTTTCCATGTTTAAGGTGTAAAGATGTAATGTTTTGATCCCACTAGCCAAAATCTTCTTGCACATCTCTGTTCCAAGGTGAATTCCATATGCCTTAACAGCTTCTTCATTGTCCTTGATGGGATCCAAAGCAGCTGTAATCTCCGCGGGTATCTACAATATGTCATTTGGGAAAAGAATTAGGCGCGTCAACGGCATAAGCACCTTAGAAATCTTTGAGGTTCCATCTATTCTCTAGTAAACAAAATACGTAAGAGAAAAAACACTAAGGAAAAGCATGAACAATCACGTGGTCAACAAACTATCAGACCTATATAATAATTAAATTACACAGTGATTTGTATTCTGTTTCAAATTAGATAAGAAGGTTATCACTGTTAAAAAAAGCCTGAAAATAGACACAACATCAGATTAACATCGTATTGGACAGGCAGATCTGATGGGTTGAAAGAAAGAAAGAAACTTGATCAAAAAACAGTAGTAGGTGCGAAAGAGATGCTGTATTCAACTTTAATAACGAATATCTTTGATAAATTGGAGGTGGAAAGAGAGTAACTATGATGCACGGACATGGACAGGTCCGACACGACACTTGTCGGATACGTCGACACACGATTTTCAAAAAAGTGCGACACGATACGGAATCAACACGTTGATTAAATTCTTTAAAATTATTCATTTATATAGTATAAATTTAGTTTTATACTAATTATTAATTTTTGTTATTGAAGTATTTTAACTATGAGTACATATTTGTTATTTACTAATAAATTTTAGTTAAAAATATATAATATTTCAAATAAGAAAAGAAAAATGATCGTGGTAGAGTGTCCAAAGAGTGTTGATATTCAACATGTATCCGACGTACACACTACCCTAGTTGAAGTGTCCGTGCTACAGAGGAGAGTAAATTGATGGATTCAGCTGGAAGTTCTACAGAAAACCTACTCCAATAAAATGATTATCCAGATGGTTCTTCAACAGCCGAGTCTCAACCTCCAATTCCCTTTAATTCAACTTCTAATGGAATGTGCGTATGAATGAACATAACCATGTTAATATATTGAAAGAGCTACATAACTGGAGATGTGCTTGTTCTGTGATAAAATTGAACGGATGGTAGACAGTCATTAGGAAATATGCTATCATAACATATTTGTGATGGTTTGAGGTTGTCTTTAAAATATCAGAAAGAACAAAGATCAACACAACAGATCTAAATGTATAGCAAAACTATCTGATTATGTGTGATGCTGCAAATGACCTTAGGATTGTTATGGGATAAATCCCACATCGGCTATATACAGAAATATAGACCAATATATAAAAGTTGGGCTGCTCTTCTTACTGGGGTTGACTTTTTAAGATGAATCTTAAGTCTCAATATAGTATCAGTGCTCAAGCTCAAATAAGCAATTCGATCATATTAAGCCTCCGTTTGGCCCCCATTATCTCAAAAATTTATTCTTCTCTCTTATTTTCAACCACATAATCTTCTTACCACGGTAACTTTTTAAGATGGACCTTAAGTCTCAATATAGTATCAGTGCACAAGCTCAATCGAGCAATTCGATCCTATTAAGCCTCCATTTGACCCTATTATCCCAAAAAATTTATTCTTTTTTCTTTTTTCAAGCACACAATCTTTTTACCATGGTTGACTTTTTAAGATGGACCTTAAGTCTCAATATAGTATCAATGCACAAGCTCAAACGAGCATTTCGATCCTATTAAGCCTCGTTTTGGCCCCCATTATCCCAAAAATTTATTCTTCTCTCTTATTTTCAACCACACAATATTTCATAAAATAATATTGCACGTAAACCGAAAATTTTCTTTCTTTTCTAACCACACATTCTCCAAAAAAAAAAACATTATTCCAAAAATTATAATTTCAAATAATGGGGCCAAACGGAGGCCAAGACTCAAAAAAGCACAAAGATTTTAAAATTTCTCTATTCAAACGAGCCACCATCCGACGGAAACATGTTAAGAGATAAACTCCACATTGGCTAAATATCAATATATAGACCAGGTTTTGGACTATTCTTCTTAACAAAGTCGACTTTTAATATGAATGCCAAGTCTCAATAAGGATAACTTATTTACAAGCCTTCAAAGTTTCCTTTTTTAAAAGATTCTATATACGTTAATCAAAATTAACTACCTAGAGTCTAATGACGATAATTTCCTGGCTTCTCAATAGACATAGCAATTTAACAAGGTATATAGGCCAACACAATATAACAAATTAATAAGATATAAAGCTTTACAAGTGCAGTGAATACCTTAGTTTTGCAAAAACCAGTCATCCGGATGAAGCCCTTGTAATTGTTGATGGGCATAATCCCCAGAACAATGGGACACGTAATTCCAATTTGACGACAGTCATTGACAAATTTAAGGAAAATATCGGTATCATAGAAAAGTTGGGTTATAATAACTTCGCCACCAGCATCAACCTGTAGTAGGAGAACTCCATAAAAATGTAAATATGAAATTCTAAGTCACATTCTTTTATTCAAAGATAATTACTACTATTTTGGGGAGAATGGAGCAACCTTTTTCTTGAGATAAGCAAGTTCATTCTGATACGCCTCTTCTGTAGCCACTCCATTTTGAATCACATCAGGATGTCCCTCTGCGAATGAAAACCTAATGTTTTATAAGAAAATCCCTCAAGGGAACATAGCAATAATGAATCATACTAAAATATAATACATGTATATAGTTCATAAACAAAAGAATTAACACCATATAAACAACAATTGTACATAAACAGTATTAACATTGGGCAATATGTATCATTTATCAAGCTACATCTCACCTCAAAATCAAGAGATAAACAGTGTTAAAGTAACTAAACATAAAAAACTTTCCACAAGGAAAATGAGTGTGCAATCCAACCTGGATAACCAGCAACAGTGATCCCAAAGTAGTCACCATATTGGGCACGGATATGCTTTACCTGCAAATAAACAATCAATCAAACACATAATTCGCCCCTCCACAACCAGCTACAGCTAAAGTAAAAAAAAAAGCATAATTTCGCATAACAATGTACTAAACAATGAAGTAGAAACAAATGAGCACCAAAACCAATCAGATCTACAGACTCAATACTCAATTCAGGTGAAAATGAGACGCCTCCAAGGTCCAGAGCGCAGGCAAACCCACCCTCAACCTGGACGAACTTGTCCTGGCCGTGAGGGGGGTCACCGCGTAGAGCGAGCACATTCTGAATCCCATTCGACTTGATAGTAGACAGCGCGTGGTCAATCTTCTCAACAGGCATATTTGTGCAGGTAAGATGCATCATAGTCTCCACACAGACCATGTTCTGCATCCTGTTAGCAATCTCCAGCGTCAGATCCGCCGTGGAACCACCAGCCCCCCATGTTATATCGCAAAATGATGGGTTGTGCACCACCATCCGTTCCATTCTCTCGAATAGATTGTCGACGCCATCTTCCGTCTTGGGCGGGAAAAACTCGAAGGAAAACACAACCCTGTTCGCATCATTGGCTGCCGCATCCCGGATCTTCTCAATAACCTTCATTTTCTACAGGTTGAATCAAAATGTCCAAGTACTGGCTCCGTAATGTGATATGGGTACTGGGTAGGCTCAGGCTGCCGATAAATCTCAGAAATTACTTAAATTGAATCAGATCTTCAGTATGTGGTGGGGAATATATTGGGAAAGTGAGCTAACGATCTACCAACATTTTTCAATGCTCCACTCTTTGCTTTGTTACGTTGCATATCACAGTAGGACTGGTAATACTAATAGTAGAGAAATGGGTGCAAAAAAGTAAGTATAGCGCCATTATTTGGTAAAAACATTTCAATAGTGAATTTTTTTAAAAATAAATTGTTAAATAGTAAGGAAAAAATTTGAATTTACGTCAAAATATTTTACAAGGTGAATATGGAGTTGAAAATAAGTATATAAAATAAAAAATTTTGATCTCATGTTTGGTACATATTAAAAT
>CAIGRK010045984.1:0-13669 GCA_903798315.1 Fraxinus greggii | reverse complement strand
GTTGGGTATGCTAATAATAGCAAATCATAAAGACCAATGTGATAATTAAATCTAATGACATTGAGTTCTTTGAGAATTCACTATATTTATATATGAATTAAGAGAAACTCATAAAAAAATATCAAACACTAGTGGAACATAAGATGAAACATCTTTTAAAGATGTTAATTAATCCAGTGAACCTTGAAAAGTTAAAGAACTCGGATAGAAAATACTTTAGGACTGGATGAAATTGATTCTCAACGTATTTCTCTTTACCTAGTAGATGGAAATGAAAAGAATGTTTTAAGAATAATTTATGTTGTTCTACAAGTGGAAAATGATCCTAAAACTTATAAAGAAGCCATGGCTTCTCACGATAGCATCTGTTTGAAAGATGCAATAAAGATGAAACGTATTCAATTATATCAAACAATTTATGTGAACTTGTCAATTTACCACTTGAACTAAAACCTATTAGATGTAAATGGATGTTTGGTAGAAAATATAATATTGATAGTTCTCTTAATACCCTTAAAGTTAGATTAGTACTTAAAGATTATCACAAAAGGAATGAATAGATTATTTTGATACTTATGCACTGATAGCTAGAATAACATCAATTAAGATATTATTAGCATTAGCTTTTATATATGACTTACATGTTCAACAAATGGATGTTAAGACGACATTATTAAATGGGGGATCTCTATGAGAAAGTTTATACGGAACAACTTGAAGAGTTTGCTCTAATAAAAAATGAACATAAAGTGTGCAAGTTAGTGAAATCATTATATGATTTAAAGCAAGTACATAAGAAATAGCATGAGAAATTTGACTTAACTATTAATTCATTTGGTTTCATAAATAATAGTGTAGATAAATGCTTAGTGTGTGATGAATATGTAATCTTCATTTGCTTGTATATTGATGATATGTTGATTACGAGTAATCACATGGATTATGCTAAGGGTAATAACAATTTATTTGACAAGTTGATAGTTTCAGCAATATAAATTCTAAAATAACCCTATCCCGCTTGTTGTTACTTAAAGAAGAGTTGAGCTTTAAACTCTTAATAAAATTCAGTACTAAGTACAAGTATTTTTAAAAGTAACAAAGATACAGGAAGAATTTTACCTAGATTAACTTTAATGTAGTGCTGCCTCAATAGAGAGCTGGAGTTTCTCTCTTAAAAGTTCAACGAATAGGATGAACACAAGACCATATTAGCTCTAAACGAGTTTGATGAATTTGTGAACACATGATACAAGTGTGTATGTGTTTCACCAATATTATCACAAGAAATAACTGGTTCAAAGCAATCATGCTATTTGGAATTTCGATGATACTTTGTGAGAATTACACTATAGTTAGATTTTAATCAAAAGATATACAATCTTTATGCATAAGTGTTGCTTGTTTGAATACGTGATATATATAATTTTGAACAAGTGGGATATAATGAATTGGAGAAATGAAATCACAGTGATATACAAGAATTGTATACCTATGCATACGAATGAGCTTATTTCCATGCGTACACATGATCCATGCTGCAGAAAACGGAAGCAAGAATGCTTCTACTATACGTACGCACGGATTATACCATGCGTACACATGGGGTTAAAAAGTAGCCGTTAGGGCTGTTTTCTGGTTTGATTCTTATCGACTTTCCATGAAAATACTCAACTTTTCATGTAAGAATGACACTATTTCTCGGATGGTGAATTGAAATCTATAAATAGGTGATAGATTTCGATTACAAACACAACAAAATCAACAATCAAGACTATATGATAATGCCTTTAAATCCAATTCATGTACATATTAAAACATTCAAAGTTCTCTTCAAGTTTTGAAAGATAAATACTATTTTTTAAGTATTTTCTTCTTCAAGGCTTAATCAATCATACAAATCATTTGCCAAGAGTCCAATTAAGCATCAATTGAATCCTATAGAATGCAAATATTGTTTGAGGGCAACGATATCATGTTTGAGCCTTTCTACCATATTTGGCATTCTTAATTCTTTCTTTTTATTGTCTTCTCAATTCCTTTGAAGGATAATATTCCAACATTAAAATTTAATTGTTTAATTTGATTTAAATTTTAATCAAGTTTTTAGCAAATCAAATAGGAAAATATATTGTTGGAAAAATTGACGTGTATAAATTATATTCCAGTAACAAATATTTTACATGTATAAAATCATACAAAATTTTGACTTACTGAAATTAAATAAGTAAACTAGAAATGAGAAATGGATTAATATGAATTCGATCGACATAAGAGTTTGACTAATCCTTAAGATGATAATGTCATGCACGGGTACTAACGATTTTTCGATATTCATCTTCCAATATAAAACTATCACATATCACAATAGGAGAACTCCAAATTACGTAAATCAATGTACCTACTTATGTTTTGAAATCTTTTTATATAAAAATCGACAGCTGAAATATTTTGAATTGAATATGCATTAAGATGATAATGCAAGAATGAATGAAGATTCCAAATGGGGGTCTGTAGGTAGTTGCTGGAAAGTTGAGTCACAAAAGAGAACCTGCAAAAAGATTCAACTATTGAAATTGGTGTTTACATAAGAAGAGATACCTATTGGAAATTAATAATTCCAAAAATCATGATCTTTTAAATGGAAAGACACATCTTTTAGTCAAACAGTTCTAGAAAATATCATAATATTCTACGTATTTTTCTAACAATTTTATGTATTTAAGTGACTTAAATTTGACTTAATTTCTCATTCACCAACGAAAAGTTTTCACCTAAATAATGATATAAAAATTGATCAAAACCTATTTTTTATACAAAATTCCAACATGTATATCTAAAGTGTAGTGTATTTTCTATTTGGTTGGGATTTTTGCATTATAGAAAAAGGATTAAAATCAATTTGACAACATTAGAGAGGTGTATCCCCTGTTTGACTCCCTTTAAAAAAAAAAAAAAAAATCATTTCGTATATTATTTTCAACCACACATTCAATACAATAAAATATTTTGCACCTAAATTCAAAATTTGTCCGCACTTTTTAACCACACATTCTCCAAAAAATAACTATTCAAAACATCCATTTTTTTTTACACAATGATGGTCATCAAACAGGGGGTAATTCGAACAAAAGTTCATTAAATATTTTAGGTATTTTCTATAAGGTCGTAATTTGAGAAGAATCAATAGTAAGACATAAAAAGGAATGTTAACGATGTTGTACCTTGATTTGAGCTGCTTATGGGATTGACACGATCTACATTTTTTGGCAGGCCAAGTCGTCAACAAACAAGGGCACATCAATAAAACTATATAATTTATGGTGACTAATGTTAAATGTTTTATTTTCCCTATTAAGGAAAAATAATAGAGGTTTGTAACGACATACATTTATGTCACTAAACTCTTTAATGAAGCATTAGAACGTTCATATTTTATAACTCTAGAGACAACAATGAACTTAGTGGCATGACAAGCAATTTCAACTTCGGGGAGAATGAATTTTGTTCGCTAATATTTCGAAAAGTTTTACCAAATTATCTTACTTAATTTTTTGCACTAATTTCAAACTATCGAGATATTATCGTCAAAATATGTAAAGTTGACGGTAATTTCTAGTCCATTTAGACATTTTATTCCTTTTGCACGAATTTTAACTCATCTAAGCATTTGCGTCAAATTAGGCAAAGCAATGAGAGTTTATATTCCATTCGAAGTGTATTCACTCTCGTCAACTTTGTCTCAGTTGCTTAGAGAATATTTATTCAAGTAAAATAAAATTACAAAACATTTTGCAGACTCGGCCTCAGACTCAGTGATATATTTTTTAAATTTCAATTTAACAAAAGTAAAATTAAAAAAAAAAAATGTCCAGTAAGAAAAACCCCTAGAAAAATAAAGCAAGGAGACGTCAGTTTAGACTTTTCAGGATTTGAACGAACCCAGGAATTAAACAAGTGATGTATATGTTCATAATTCATGGCTGTACATAATGCAAGCCATAAAAGCCAGTTGGAGAGAATGAGAGTTTGATCTCACTTATAAAATCCTTTCAGTAATTTTCAGAAACAACTGTAATTTGTAAGTTTACAAGCTCAATTCACTTTCTCAAAACGGGATAGAAATCCAACATCAATGAAATTTACACAGCCGCAGTATGATCGAGGATATTTATTATACGTCAACACAGCCAAACATATCCTGGAACACCGAACCTCCATACTTCACACCTTACCAACAAAACTTCTTTTTCTGCATATCACCGAAACAAAACCATATTATCTTTGAATGACTAGATTACAATTATGTGCACGACTGAGAGAGAGAACAAAGTGTGAGCTTGTGCAAAATTTTTACGATTCATAAACTGTAGGGAGGATCTGATTAACTTAAAATTAAGTGGCACGTGCACGTCTGAGAAAGAGTAATGNTTTTTTTGTATTTTTGTATTATTTTATAATTCTTTTACTTAAATTTTTTTTATTTTTTTTCTTGTGAGGCTTACGCCTCAATCCGCCTCGAGGCTTACGCCTCGCCTCATAAAGAAAAATCGCCTCAGTACTTAGTTTCGCCTTTTTAAACTTTGGTGCGAGCTTGTGCAAAATTTTTACGATTCATAAATTGTAGGGAGGATCTGATTAACTTAAAAGTGAGGGGCATGTGCACGTCTGAGAAAGAGTAATGCTCGTAATTCAAATGTTAAAACTTCTATTGTATATCAAGAACAAAGAACTGATTAACTCACCCGAAGTCTGGCTTCTTCTTGACCGTCTATATAAGCAAGCAGCTCCTCTTGCTTAATCAAAGCCTCATGCAGAGCCTGCCAAGGTGAAAATCCAATCCGATATCAGTTCAAGTGCCTTTAGAAAGACATGGATGGATAACACGGAATTCTAGGTAAAAGCAAATCCTCAATTATGCAGAGTACAACTGCACTGAATCTATGCTGTCACAGAAGAATGGATTTTGGTTGCAAATGAAAGACTGTTAATACAGAATCTACCTTTTTCGTAGCAATTAACTCTGCTTCTAGGGCTTCCACTCGACAAACAGCAGCATGCAGCAGTTCTTCTTTCTCACAGGGCATTACAAATGGCTTTGTTTGAAGAGTATTAACCTTTTCCTCGAGTTTTCCCAACCTATCCATTACAGAAGAAAGCATTTCTCCCTCTGAAAATGCAGGTGTTGGAGATGGCGGTCGAAATTCCTCCTTTGGGCTTGTGTCAAAGGCAATTTCCGTAATGATTGATTGTTGATGTGATGATGCATCAGGAACCTTTTTGGTGAGACGGCATGATACTGAGCGGAAGAGCATGGAAAGGGTCATGAAGAAGGCCATAAGAGCAGCCAAAATCCGAGCATGCAGTCCTTCTGGAGCCTTTTGAGAATCAGGTGCGGGAAACGTCTCTGAATGAAAAATGAATGGCCAGTATTAATAAAGCATTCTAGGTGGATCATTCTGATCCTACATCAGATTCAATTGTTTATTTTGCTGGACAAGAACAGGATTAGCATATCCAACCAGTATGGCAGAAATTAATCATTTCACAGCAGGCTAAATTGATAAATGAACACTCGAAAAATATAAAAGAGAAAACAAAAACTACCAACCTATAGCTGTAAGCAAAAATAGAAAGACAAATAATAAATTTTGTATACCTTTTCTTCCGGTCATTTGTGCAACTGTATACTTCTCATCTATGCAAACTAAGCTTAAAAATAAATGAATTTCTCACTGACAAGAAAAACAGTTTGCTGATAAATGTCAGATAAACATGGTGCGACATTTCTTTGCAGAATGTTTGTATCATTGTTCCAGAGAGATAGGAAGAGACAGGGAGAGAGATTTTCATGACATAGATATACACATCAATATTCAAATACTAACACAAACCCCCCGTTTTTTTCCCCATTTTTTTCAAAATACATTTTTATCTCTTTTCTTTTCAACCACACATTATTCAATAAAATAATATTATATGCAAATCCAAAAAATTTCATTATTTTTTAACCACGCATTCTCCATCAATCTACTATTCCAAAATACATTCTCAACAAAAAAAAATGGGGCTATAGAATAGCAGGAATTGGATGACCATGTGCTATTTTAAAAGTGATTGTAGGGCAACAAATGCAGATCAAAAAACTTCTAACCATATACTTCAGAGACCAACCTTTGATGACACTATACTTCTTCTGAAAGGATGCTTGCTTCTTCCATCCAGAATCAACAGCCTTGTCAACCATGGGAACATATTCATCATATCCTGAGAAGTTACCATAATAGGTTGGTGTTCCACTGGTTTTAGCCTGTGCAATAAGTCAAATATTACTTGAGACTATCGATTACAAAATGCATAGTCAATTTTGATCCACCTACTATGACAATACAGGTTCTCTCGGCTGAAATTTCCCTAAAATTCTGCAAAAGCCCAAATTCACTTAACACAAATATAGAGGTTTTCAATTAAGCCACGTCCAATTTTATACTTCCCAACCAACGAAAACTGGAACATCTAATTGTAAAAGTGAACGCTGAACCGAACAGTACCTCCTCACGAACAGGAGTCAACCGAAAATGAGAATAACTCTGGATGGCCTTTGGTGAAGCAATATCTTCAGCTTCAGAACCAGACTCAGCAGAAGTATCACTGCCTTTAACCTGCATCAACAACCAAATAAACCCAAGATTTTCTCACTTAAATCTAACATACCATTCAAAATGACACACAGGACATACCATAGGGTAGTGTGGTTTAGCATAAACGACCTTCCCCTCACTGTTGAGAATTTTAACAACCTGCCTGGCACGTAGTGCTTCACAATTGAGTACCATCTGCACCATGATGTCAAGCAATAAGTTTTTTTTCATAAATAAAAACATTAAACCGCAACTGCTGACTAGGAAAATACATGTAATGCATTCATTTTTTATATTAAATAGAAAGTACTTTTCACAGGCTAAGTAAGGACCTTTAGAATCTCTGGATTTTTCCATGGTCCTTTATCAGAGTGCAGGCAACCCCCTTGATCTGCACAGGTACACATTCCTCCCAAGAATTCTGGCAACATGCTGCATTAGCCCACAAAAACAAATTCTGAGTCATTCAAACAGAATTCAACAGTAATGTCATCATAAGCAAGATGATGCATATCATCTCTGATAAGAATGATTTCGATCCCATTTACCTTGAATCTATTATTTCAAGCAACTTGTTCTGGTATTTGTTTCCAAGAACCTTTGATAAATTTAAGAAAAAAAAGAGAGATTCATTAATTGCAGTCAGTCACTTGATTAGGACAACAATGCTTCCAAATGACTAAAGGAAGAATATTGACATACATGAATTTTCGTAGTGGTTCTGGGATCTAAGAAGCTCTTTACAGTATTCCACAGTAGTCTAAAGCCTGGACCAGCATTAATGATAAACATTTGATGGAGCGTCTGCAAAAACAATAAGTATAAAATATATCACTACCCAAGATAAAATATATCACTACCCAAGATTTTGCAGAGAATGATAGCACCAATCAAGCTAAATCTAAAAGTTTACTTCAGGGTAATTATTGCCATCAATATTCTGAAGCCGCATAATGAGTTCACGCGCACTCTTAGTAAAGTTTTTCAAACCCTGAAATTTAACAATGAGACACATTACATGTAGAAATTAATAATGACCAATAACGTATGTGCAGCAAGGACAATTTGTAAAAAAATAAAACTGAACAGCATGAAACATACCACGCCATGAACGTCCAAAATTGTTGTGCTTGAATCAATATGCCTTTTGGCAGCAATGGTACACGCAGGAAACTTAATTGCAAAGCATTTCTCAAACTCTCTCACGTGGTATTTTATGTAACGGTCCAGGGTCGTAACTTGCATAAGTTTATTTGGATCAACTTTCCCCAATCTCTCAATGTACACTGGCCTTCCCTCCTTATCAACTCCATGATAGCCATGCGGGTAGTACTTCAAAACTTCATTCAACTCTTTAAATTCAAAATCCTGGCAGAAAACAAAACATAAATCCATAAAGGAAATCATCATTAAAAGAAAGCAGGAATTTTGCTAGGTCTACAAGCAAATTTGAAACTTATTGGGTCTATTACTTCCATAATTGTGTCAGCACCATAATCTTTCCTCCATTGAATCATATCAGCCCACATCTGCTTGGCTTTCTCAATGTCAAACTTCCTTGCTTTCAGAAACCTGCAAGCAAATTTAGTCAATAATCTTAAAAAAGATTGATGGACTACTGAATCAGAAGGGAAATTAAATACAGAACCAAGAGCTCACAAAAAGAAACGCAAAGCTACATTTATGTGCTTCTGTCCATTTTAAATACGTAAAACTGGTAAAATTCGTGTAGTATGAAGCTAGCAGTGGGCCACTAACCTTCCAAGGATTTATTAAGCTTTTATAAGAAACATTAATCTCGGTCAGATTGCCGTTATTTTCCCCCGCTAACAGGAAACTCAAAACATATATGAAATAATTAAAAGTAATCCCTCTAGTCAGACCACTCATAACTATATAATTGAGATTTCTTTAGGAAAATTGAAATATGTTTTTCTAACTAAAAGATGAAAGGTTTAATTTTATAAACAACAAGATTGAGTTGCAGAAGAATTATAGAAGGTTATTATCAAAATAGAGTCAAACATGATTCCGGCTTGTGATGTTGATCCTAACGAAATTTTTGATGCCACGGAGAACTTTCATCCCTATGCATCCTCTGGAAAAGAATGCGTACATCTAAATTGGCGAGACTCAAGTGATGTTCCAATTCAAAATGTAGCGGATAATCCATCCAAATGAAAGGTAATGTTTGAAAGACCTCCATCATAAATCCATTCTAACAACGTTATGGTCCAGGATGATCTTTATAGATTATATTGTAATGTATGCATTTCAGAAAAAGTAGTAAAGATTGAAGAATAAAGAACCTCAACATCGTATGGTAATCATCATGCTTCGTTGGTAATAATTCATCTAACAATAAGGCTTGTCGGAATGCATCAACAGCTTTTAGTTCCTCGACATCTCGGATATCCTCAATCGAAACGGAGCTGACTCGACCTTCATTCTTGCTTCTACTTTTCTTCTTCTTCTTCAGAGAATGTTTAAACTTCGAGGATGCATTCAGTGCTTTCTTTTTCAGGGTACCAATTTTTGTCCTCCTATCATCCTCGGAATTCTCAAAATCAGATTTTCTTTCTCTTCTCTCATCGTTACCTGATGAGCCCTCAAAGCCTATTATGCAGAAGGAAAATAGAGATTAAAAAAAGAATTTTATATAAAGTAATAAAAGAAAATGACAGCTTCATTCATAGAAGAAACCCAAAGTTAAACGAGTCCAATAAAATTTTATCAGAAAAATTAGTATTCCGCTTTTGTGAAATAATAAATCTCATATCGTGGCTCAAATTAGTTATTTTGCTAATTAACTCTTATTAGAAATTAATCTACTATTTGTCTATTAAGAATGCACAACTTTTAGGTGCCAACTGATACTTCCACCTCTAAGCTAAAATTTATAGGGAAGGGAAACAAGGTCTAGAGAAAACGTAACCTAGTTCCATGAATGGAGTCAGAGAGGCTATGCGTCGCCACAATAATCAATTCTAGTCATGCCATTTAACCAGTTACAAACATACATAATCATTCCCAACTGAGAACAAACAAAAACAGCATTGTAGCTGCAGCACAAGAATATCTAAAATTAAACATCAAAGGAAGAGGGCTTCAAGAAATAACTTCAAAGAGTATTTCCAATGCAAAGAGAATTACTCTAGCTAACAGCACAATTTTGATCAGGATATTTCATCAAAGTAGAAAAGTTCAACCCCATCCTAAGTTCGCCTAATTTCTTTAATTTTTATAAATCTGAAACGGCCCATATTAGCAAAAAAATAATAAAAATTCGCAACAAAAATCACTTCAACAAGATAAAGAATTTCATAGACAGAAGCTCTAATGATAGTGATACACATCTAATTACATTTGGTTCATACAGAAAGCAACAGCATGAACTCTATTTTCTAAAAAAAGTCAACAGGATTACAAGAAACAAATTTTTACTCACAAGGCCTCGCAAATCGATCCAACGGTCCAGACATCGCAATCTATCGATCACCCAAAACCCTCTCCAAATCGTTGATGATCGTCGATATATCACTCAAGCAAGCAGTACCAAATCTCTGTACACTGAAAAAAATCAGATCATTACTCAGTACAAAACATACATAACATTCAGATCGAAAAATCAGCTGTTTATTTTATTCATATGGAGTAAAAGTAAACCTTCAAAAAGTAATAACGCGGATCGCGGAGCTGATTAAAACGGCAATAAATAGTAGTTACAGCAATATCCGTAACCGCAAAAATGGTAGAAAAAATGGGAATTGTGAAAATAAATTAGATATAAATATTATACGTTTTCTGTATCGCCGGATTAGATTTTGACGGCGGCGATGAGAGAGAGAGAGAACTGGGGGCAGGTTTAATTCGAAAAGCGTTTAAGGGAGGTGGAGCGGCCGTTGGGGGTGGGACCCATGAGGAGGTGAAGGACACGTGGCGAGGGGGAGCGTGGGATGCAGAGAAAGTGAAAATTTGCCGGCGGTGATTGGTGTTAATACTTAAAACGCTAAAGAGTGTGATATCGGGTTTCTGTGAATAGCGATTTAAGGATTGTTTACGCGAATAGACAAACCTTTGAATTATATAATACTGAGGATTAAATTTAATTATTAACTCATTTATTTTTAATAAAAACAAAGTACATGGAGATATGTAGGGATAGATTCGAGTTTGGATTAAAAATATTTTAAAACTGGGCTAATACTAAAAAAAAAAAAATCAATTCTTTATGTATGAAAAATTGAAATTGATCGAGACTGGCTTGGATTATATATTGAAAAAAAAAAAAATGAGTGTCTTATATCAATGTTTCTACAAACAAAAAGTAATTTACTCAATATCTTGGTTCCTTTACTTTAATAGAAATTTCAATTCTTTAATTCCATATTGGTTTCGTGATTAGTGGAGCAAATGTGAACCAATCAAGGAAATTCTTCAAATAGCATATCCTAAAGCTAGAAATTTTATGATGAAAATGCATTGTTGCCACCACAAGAACAATTACCTAAATTGCTCACCTTCTATGTCATGAGATGTGGAATTTATATGAAAAGTCAGGCGTTCGAACCCCACTCGTCATGAGATATTAGTACGTCTCGTTCTTGATGATGATTTATATCAAAATATTCTATTTTTATACTTTAAAATGGGGGAAACATATTTTTTCAAGTTTTTGATTTATTTATTTATTATAAATATGCTGAAAAATAAGTTAATTTGCGTCATTTCAACGGACTTTTGGACATAAAACTGTTATCAAATACAAAATTTGTTAATTAATGAAAAACTTGAGGATAAGAATCACATGGAAAACTGTTATCATGAACTCATAGAATTAATTTATCATCCAATCCAACCTATTTATAAAGCCAAATAAAAATCTTTAATTAATTCATAGATAAAACAACTCCCTAATTCATTCTCAATTAATAATATAGATAACACATAAAATATACGATGCTATTAATCTTCTGCAACTTTATTTTTTCCCATTTACCAGTTTTTCGGCGAATTGCCCATATAAAAGTACTTAAATGCAACGAATCTAAGCAAAATTTTTATTACATATTATGTCTTCGTTTTCATTTTCATTACTTCTCCCACCCGCACCGTCTTGTCTCTCACTCTCACTCTTACTATCTCCTTTCCAAAAAATTATTTTCATACAATAAATAAAGGTGATTGACAAGGGAATTGTGTGTTTCTTTTCTTAAATTGTCAAAGGAATAGAATTTATAACTAACTTTTTGATTTTATATTCTTACCAATTATAGGAATTTTTTTTATCGTCATATGCCTTTGGCTTTCACAAGATTATCGGAAGAGAGATGCATATCTCCAATGATACAGAATCTAATCAGATCGAGCCGAATCGAAATAAATAAATATGTTTACTCGGATTTTAGGAAAACTTTCAAATTACAGCTAGTATATGACTTGCCTCAACTTATGATATCTTCAATGGTAACAGTGAACCTAATGCCAAGGAAATTTCAGATAAACGCTCGTCGAAGTCCCAAATGTTGATATTCAAGCAATATCTTAACTAAATTTAGATAAAAAAGCATGCTCTTGATATTATGCTAAAAAGAATTAGCAGTAAAAATGGAAGTGTGTTTTTTTGTCGATGGACCAGACGGTATAAGAAAGACCCTTTTTATATTGTGCTTTACTGGCAAGGGTTCAATATCAGAAGATGATAGAATTACAACAACAACTTCGAGTATAATAGCATAAACAATGTGAGCAGGCAGAACTGCCCATTCAAGATTCAATATTTACTCCAGATAAGTAGTATATCAAAGCAAAGCACTACAGCAAAATTGATTCGATTGTTAAAGCTCATAATATGGGATGAAGTATCAATGGCCTACAAAAACACAATAGAAACTGTTGATATAACTTTATGAGATATCTTCGACAATTTAAAACCATTTGGTGGAAATATTTTGTATTGAGAGGATATTTTCGCTAAGTATTACATGTAGTCCCAAAAGCAACAAGATAACAAATAATTGACCAAAGTTTGGTTAAACCATAACTTTGGTTAAAAATGAAAAAGCTGCAAACAAATCAAAACATGTGTGCTCAAAATGACAATCAATTTGGACAATACTTGATCCAAATTGGTACTAAGACAGAACCTTACATAATGGATGACTTCATCAACTTACCAAAGGAGATAGTTATATCATGTAATGATGCTGAAACTTAGGAGTTATACTTAATCAATGCAATATTCCCAGATTAATAGAAAATGCAGTTTCTTCTTATTATATGACATAACGTGGAACATTAAAAAAAAAAATGAGTATGTTGACTACTTTAATGACAAACTAATTGGATTATTTTATGGAGAAGGTGAAGAATTTGCCAAGTTAGATGAAGTAATAGATGATACAAACCAATTTTACCAAGAGGAGTTCCTAAATATATTATTTCTAAATGGTATCCCACAACATAAGTTAATCTTAAAAAGAAAAAAAAATCTAATAATGCTCTTAAAAAATCTAGACCCATCCAATGGTTTTTGCAACGGAACAAGCATGATTTTTCATGATTTCAAATAATATATTATTGTTGACCTGTGGTTGATTATAGTCTTAAAGTTTTGATTATAACAAACAAGTTAATCTTATTTACTAACAAGTTGAATTCATGTGATTATAGTTTTTCAAAGCATGCTATGGAAAATTGATCGATGGTCGTAAAAAAAAATCAAAATCTATCATTGCAAATCGGACTCATGAAGAAAGTCAAGATCAAAGTCATATATTCAAGAACTTAAGAGCCAAACTTCGAAACAAGATCAAAGAATTGATTTCTTATGTAAAATGTAAGTTTACTAAAATTTTGATATTTGGTAATGAATGCATAAACGCAAGAAAATATTTTAGATTTGACTCAAATTGTTCACAAATTTACTCAAGGCAAGAGAAATTTTGATTTAATGCTTGGTAAACAAAAATATGTTTTTGATAAATGAGTAATTAGATACAAACCATTTTTAAGCAAAAGTCTCTTAAAAA
>CAIGRK010045948.1:0-10097 GCA_903798315.1 Fraxinus greggii | reverse complement strand
AGACTTTGTTGGGATTATTACTCTTCTAGTGATCAACTCGACCATTAGTTTCATAGAGGAGAACAATGCTGGTAATGCTGCTGCAGCTCTCATGGCTCGTCTTGCTCCCAAAGCTAAAGTAATAAAAATGTGCTCCTTTTTTTACATTCACATAAGTTAAATGAGTTTCTGAATAAATAGCCTTATAATTAGATGGTCATCCGGTGCTTCAGTATGATCCTGTTTATTAGAATTTTTCATTTTATATTACTTAACTTGGCTGATCTCAATGAATATTTTATAGGTTCTACACGATGGGAAATGGAGTGAAGTAGATGCCTCCGTACTTGTTCCAGGTGACGTTATCAGTATAAAGCTCGGGGATATAGTTCCAGCTGATGCTCGTCTCCTTGATGGTGATCCCTTAAAGATAGACCAGGTCCTTTTCTGATGACATAGTTCTTTAAAATGATTTGCATTGAGCTCGTACTAAATTCCACATTTGGTTTTACAGTCTGCTCTCACAGGGGAATCCCTTCCTGTGACAAAAGGTCCTGGGGATGGTGTTTATTCAGGGTCCACATGCAAACAAGGGGAGATTGAAGCAGTGGTCATTGCTACTGGTGTTCATACTTTCTTTGGCAAGGCTGCCCATCTTGTTGACTCCACTAATCAAGTGGGACATTTTCAGAAGGTGTGAAATCGTGAAATTTAACTCCTTTTTTTGCTTTTAAACGGTATGATTGTTAAAAAGAGTAGCCATGGAGAGGAGATTCAAAGGACCTACTCAATTCAGTTCTATGTTGTATTCATTTTACTTTGCAATAAAGGCATATCTATTTTAATCTTAGCCGATCCGTAGTCATGTTAGACAAGGAACAGAGTTTTTGATAATGATGTTCTTGAAGGTGGTACTTATCTACTTTGAGTTTATCTATAATTTACTCTATTTCTCACAAATCCCTTTGATTTCTGTCTTGAAGGTGTTGACTGCCATTGGAAATTTCTGCATATGTTCCATAGCCGTGGGAATGATCGTTGAGATCATTGTAATGTACCCGATTCAGCATCGGCCTTATCGTCCAGGAATTGATAATTTACTTGTGCTTCTTATTGGAGGAATTCCAATTGCAATGCCAACTGTTCTGTCCGTGACAATGGCAATTGGTTCTCACCGTTTATCGCAGCAGGTAGACTCTGGTTTCTTGAGTTGATGTCATTGTTAATTGGTTTGAAGTGTTCCATCATGTAAATGCATTTTTATTGTTGATTTCCTAGGGAGCCATCACCAAACGGATGACTGCCATAGAAGAAATGGCCGGCATGGATGTACTTTGCAGTGACAAAACTGGAACCTTGACATTAAACAAATTAACTGTTGACAAAAATCTTGTGGAGGTTCGTATAATGGAGTTTGCTTGTTGTATTTCTATGTTTAAAGTTATTGCAGTTGATGTCAAGTCCTGAGTTATATTTGTAGGTCTTCGCTAAAGGAGTGGATGCAGATACAGTTGTTTTAATGTCTGCCAGAGCTTCTCGGTTGGAAAATCAAGATGCTATTGATGCTGCTATAGTGGGGATGTTGGCCGACCCCATGGAGGTATGCAGATATCAAATATGAGCACTTTGGTCGATTTTGATGGTACAACAGTGTGTAGATATGAATTCATTACACAGTAGTATTGTTTCTACCTTTTTACATTTGAAATTCTGTAGCAGTTAATCAGGAGAGATCTCCAATTAGCTCCTCCCTGTTGGCTTTCTAACTTAATTTCTTCCGTTCTTTTATTCTGCTTTACATTGTGTACATGTAAAAGGCACGTGCTGGAATTCAAGAGGTACATTTCCTGCCTTTCAACCCAACGGATAAGCGCACTGCTTTGACATATATTGACAGTGACGGAAAAATGCATAGAGTCAGCAAAGGTGCCCCTGAGCAGGTAAAACAGTTGAGGGTCTTATTATTAATCACCATGGCGTTGCTAGCCAGTTGTCCTGATATATGCTCGTAACTTGGTTTCTAGATCTTGAATCTTGCACACAACAAATCTGAGATAGAGCGTAGAGTTCACTCTGTGATTGATAAGTTTGCTGAGAGAGGGTTGCGGTCTCTTGCAGTAGCTTACCAGGTGATTTGTTTTCTGCCGCTTATGACTCTCGTAGACAGTTGTATATTCAAACAGTGACTTATATCTAAATATTCTGCAGGATGTTCCTGAAGGAAGGAAGGAGAGTCCAGGGGGTCCATGGCAATTTGTTGGCCTCCTTTCTCTGTTTGATCCGCCTAGGCATGATAGTGCCGAGACAATCCAAAGGGCTTTGAATCTTGGAGTGAACGTTAAGATGATTACTGGTGAGAATATTTTCTTTTGAACTTCTGACACTACAGAACTTCATTGTTCATGAGATAAATCAGGGCTATTTGCACAATGTTGTGGCTGTATTCTGCATGTTCTACTTATTGAAGCTCTATTTAGATTTAGAAGTATGTATTTTTATGAAAAATTAAGGAGTTGAGTCTGAAGTTATGATAAAGAATAGGCTGATTGAATGCTCGAGGTTTTTTGCTTCTCATATGCCTACAAGAAGTCGTGTCAACATGAAAAAGAAATTGCTGGTGCCGGTGGAAAATTGAAATCTTTGTCAAGGAGGATGGCTGCAGTTTTTAATTCTATAATTAATGAAAAGTGTCAATATTTTATAGATAGGACAGAGGTCTTTTATTCCTTGTTTGTTAAATGGACGAGAAATTTCACACTTTTAATGTAGAATTACGTTTATATGTACAGCATTCAGCTATTTGCTGAGATCTTATTCCAGTTTTTAATAGGAGTTCTCCTAATCTGTATTTTGTTATGTCTCAACAACTGTATTTAATCTCTGCCAGGCGATCAGTTAGCAATAGCAAAAGAAACGGGACGTCGTCTGGGGATGGGAACCAACATGTATCCATCATCGGCTTTATTAGGGCATGACAAAGATGAGTCCATTGTTGCTTTGCCTATTGATGAGCTAATAGAAAAGGCTGACGGTTTTGCTGGTGTTTTTCCCGGTAAAGCTTGTATTAATTTATTGTTTGTTGAAATTTAAAGAATATTTTTCTTCATATGGTTACCAGTTATACAGTCTTCTCTAGGGTTATATCTTTACCTGGACACACGACTCAACTGGATCAGAGGAGTTTTAGTCCTTGAGTCTGTCTGTGAAGAGTGCCATATGTCGGGTTTTCAAAGTAGTCGTCGTATTTCTTCTTTATAATTCTGAAACTGTTTAAACTGGTCTTCGCTTAAAACAATAATTATTGGCATGTCCTTCTCTCAGCATGTAAAATCTCGGATCGAAATATTTTTCTAATAAACTACTCCCTCGTTAACTGGCATTTTATTATTCCTGTACAGAGCATAAATATGAAATTGTAAAACGGTTGCAAGCTAGAAAACATATATGTGGAATGACTGGTGATGGGGTCAATGATGCTCCTGCACTAAAAAAGGCAGACATTGGAATAGCTGTTGCTGATGCGACAGATGCTGCACGAAGTGCTTCTGACATAGTCCTGACGGAACCTGGTCTCAGTGTTATCATTAGTGCTGTTCTAACTAGTCGGGCCATCTTTCAGAGAATGAAAAACTACACAGTAAGTTGTGCTTTCAACATTCAGTACTGCATGTGAAACATATCTACTTAAAAGAACAACTTTATTTTCAATTATGGTTTAACCAGATACTTATTCATGGTGCCATTTTGTTCCAATAACCAAATCTTCTCCTACCCAGCCATCTCCTATGCTAAATAGTTTTGTCGTTTATATGACAGCCATTGTTGCTTCCAGTTAGCTTTGGGTTGTGCATGTTCTGTTATTGGTTTTCCTTTATGAAACTCATCTTCCTTCAATAAATGTGCTATTGCGTTCCTTGAATGCGGCCTCTTTGTTAATATTATGATTATTATGACTGTCCCTTTATGCTAACTAATTTTTTAACTTCTGTGCAGATATATGCTGTTTCCATCACAATCCGTATTGTGGTAAGTATTCTTGTTTTATTTTTATCAAATGTCATAAGAAAAATCTTCTGACATTATTTTGTCCTTGTGCCGTAATCATGGCCCGAGTCACTTCGATTCTCATGACTTGAGCTTCGCCTTTTCCACACTTACTATGTAATGTTTATTTTTACAGCTTGGTTTCATGTTACTTGCACTCATATGGAAGTTTGACTTCCCACCCTTCATGGTTCTCATAATTGCCATCCTTAACGATGGTAAGCATTTCTGGTTTATAATGAACATTCTTACCTTCTCAATTCTACATACTAGGACGTGCTTTTCGATTCTCTGTGTAAATTTTAGTCTCAAATGATTTAACCTTTTTTTTTGGTGGGGAAGGGAGACTCAGATGCTGGGCATGTAGAAGAGTGGGCTGTTGTGGTAGAAGATTGTGTGATAAAATGCTGATATATTTTTACTTTATGGTTTGCTAGGTACCATTATGACAATATCGAAGGATAGGGTGAAACCATCTCCTTTACCTGACAGCTGGAAGCTCTCTGAGATTTTTGCGACAGGAATCATTCTTGGAGGTTACCTAGCAATGATGACAGTCATCTTCTTCTGGGCAGCATATGAAACAGACTTTTTCCCTGTAAGTAACTTCTGATGAGTTTTATAATATGTATGTTGTTTGATTTGCCACCTATCTACCATCTTGGGATCCTCTTTACATGTAGCTGCAGTCAGTATTATTGTTACATGCTAAACAAGAGAGAGTTGCCATGTACTTTTCTGTATAAGGTGCACCAAGAACCACTTATTTCCCGACATCTTTGTATTCATTTTGTCAATCTCTTCATTGTTTGACAAATTGTTCGGCATCTTTGTGCATACGTGGCACTTGTTGTATCTTGGCTTTCATTTATAAGCTCCTTTACTGACATCAAATACTGACACTTTTGATTGGGGGTATATTCTGAAATTGTTTGTAGCTATCTTGTTCGTCAAAAGTTTGATTTCTACTCATCTGTTCATATTTTATTTAAAGATTGGATTATGTTGGCCATTGTAGTCTTCTCAGTTTAAATGAATTATCTACAAATATATCCATCATGTTTGTTGAGAATATTTTTTGCAATTTGGCATCTGGAGTTTCCTTGATGCCATTCTTACTTTTTCTTTAGAATAATGCTATCTAGACCCAATGAAATGTAGAATTAATGGATTCATTTAATTATAACTCATTTAATGCGACATTAGTGCCACATATACTGATGATGTAGTACCAATGGTGCTAGATAGCATTATTCTTTTCTTTATCTTTCTTTCTTCTTTTCCTACTTTTTTAAGCTGGAAAGAAATACCATCTTCTCTTGCCCTTCCAAATCAGTCACTTTTTCTTGGTGGAGATAACCAAGAACTTTTTGCTAAATATGGGTTTCTTACGTTTTCTTTTCTATTCACAGCGTGTATTTGGGGTTGCAACTCTCGAGAAGGGGGCTCATGATGACTTCAAAAAGCTGGCCTCAGCAATATACTTGCAAGTGAGTATCATCAGTCAAGCCCTCATATTTGTGACAAGATCCAGGAGTTGGTCTTTTGTAGAGCGTCCAGGACTTCTGCTTGTGGGGGCTTTCCTTATTGCGCAACTGGTGAGATAACTGATTTTCATGTCCTTTATTGTTTGTGTCCAAAAGCATATTTGTCTAAGCTTAAAATAATATATGTCTCCAACCATGTTTGGATAACTCATTTTTTCCTTACTTTTGAGTAAAATAGGTTTCACATTTTTGAAAGTAACTCCTGGCTTTGTCGAAATAAGTACTTTATTTCCAATTTTCACCAACTTATTAAACTTAGCCAAACACACACCAAGTGCGTTCTCTTACGTTCACTCTGTTTTTCTGTGGACAGATTGCTACATTAATTGCTGTGTACGCAAACTGGAATTTCTCTGCAATTGAAGGCATTGGATGGGGCTGGGCTGGGGTTATATGGCTTTATAACCTCGTATTTTACTTTCCACTCGATTTGATCAAATTCTTCATCCGATATGTCTTGAGTGGGAGGGCTTGGGATCTCGTTATAGACCAAAGGGTATGGAATAGACAACTCAATGGACTAAGTTGCTGAAGCTTTTTCTTACGTAATTTGTGGGATGTTCTATTTGCAGATTGCGTTCACAAGGAAAAAGGATTTCGGAAAGGAAGATCGTGAGCTTAAATGGGCTCAGGCACAGAGGACTCTCCATGGTTTGTATCAACCAGAGACACGGTTTACTGATCGTAGTAATTTCAATGAGCTTAATCAGATTGCTGAAGAGGCGAAACGGCGGGCTGAGATAGCAAGGTACAAAAATAGTCGTGTTTTAGATACGACATCCCTTTTAGCCAGGGGCGGACCTATTTTTACATTTTATAATATCATTTTTGGCATTTAGACTTATATGTGAGATCGTGAAAATTGGCCATATTTTTTCTTAACTGATTTTAAAAATATGATAAACAACAAAATTAACATCAAAGGAAACTTTTTTTTTTTTTGCGTTTGCTTTTTCATCTAAATTTTAGTCCATCCTATAGCATCTATGACTACGTCCTCCCCTTCTTTTAGCCTGCATGATTTTGAAGGTTGAAGTATTTCTACAGTTGAGTTATTTTTGTTTCTGTAATAAATGAAACTAGGTATCCATTATTTCTTACGGGTTGGTTGCTGAGAGGATGAGACATCCTGCTTGTGGACCAGATCCGTGCAGGCTATGTTTGGTCCGGACCGTATAAATGACATAGTATAATATTAAAATAAATTGTATTAGGTGGATTGTGTTATGGTGGATGATAAGGTTTCATTTTTTAGTCGAAAAATTCCATTTATACTATTTTTCGTATTGAGATTAATAGTATCCCTACCATCCGTTTTATGATTGACATTTGATAGTGCAATTTTTTTTTCATTTATTTATTACTAAAAAATCATAAAAAATACTCTCTCCGACTCTTATCTGTTCTAATTTTATACTAAGTTCTTTATATGGCGTAATACGGTGCACAAAAAGCAACGATAGACCCGTCCCTAGGTGGGGAGTGCCATGGCCATGACTAGCTAGTGGCAAAATTATTAGTGTTAAATTTCAATTTTTTTTTCTTGTTCAAATTTTCTTTTATTATTGTTTTTGACCTGTGTGGGGGCACGGTACTTGCTATTCAATTGCAAATCTTTGCATTTTGTCGTAATTAACCATTGAAGACAATTCTAATAATGTTAAGATGCGTTGCTTTGCCTTAATTTTGCAGGCTAAGAGAACTGACTACGCTGAAGGGCCATGTCGAATCCGTTGTAAAACTGAAGAATCTCGACATAGAAACAATTCAGCAGTCATACACAGTTTGAGTCGTCGTCGTAGTCTGATTGTGGCAAAATTTCGACGATATTATGGCCCGGTGGTGGTATATGTTGATTTAGCCTACAGACATCAGATTGCTGTTTCTTCTTCTTTTATGTGTCCATATTGGTCTGGTTTATGTGGGGTTAAGGTTAAAGCTAGTTTTGTATCCTCTTGTGCTTCCAGCGATAATTACTGAATAGAAGAGTTTGATCTTACTGCTGCAAAAATTTGTAAAAAAGATTATTATGGCAAGCACTTATTTTATATATATTTGCAATAACAAAATTATTTATTGCTTTATCCAGATTTATTTATTTATTAAAAATATTTAAGAAAATCGTAGATAACAATAAAAGAAAAATAAATAATTAAAATATAATTAAAAGTATACTTTTGTCTGTCATGGGCCTGTTACTTCGTGGTTATAGTCTGGCAATGCGGATAGTGGCTTGTTATCCGTTGTAAGGGTTGTTAGTCTTTAATGCAGTAGTTGTTATTATGGGTAGTTAACTGTTGCTTAATTTCAGTAAGTTAGTGGGCTGTTGGTTATTTTATTCAAGACTCGTATTACGAGGACTCAGCCCCCTCGAAGTGGCTATCTAATTATTTCTGTTACCCAGTCCCTTACAAGTGGTATCAGAGCCGTTCAGTCCATGGCTGAAGGGCGCAGTACTCGCTTATACCACCTTGCTGGCTCGTTGGCTTCAGTTCGGCAAACACAGGAAATCCAACACTAAAATCAAGAAGCCTTGCAACAGTCAGTGGAGAGCTTGACAACACAACTACAACTGGTGATGACTAATGTGGAGACCTTGGTCATTCAGCAAGGAAGCAAAAGGAAGACTGGAAGACTCCTGTTGGGTCATCCTCTCAGCGGGGAAATCCTTTATTTGAAGAGCATGGTGGAAGTCAAACACGGGATATTTGTCTCGAGTTTCCAAAATTCAAGGGCGAAGACCCAAATGGTTGGATTTATCGTGCTTACCAATTTTTTAGTCATCATCAAACTAACCATCATCATCGGATCATTTTGGCTTCTTTTCATATGGAGGGTAAAGCCCTCACTTGGTTTCAGGATTTGGAGGCTTCAGGTGGGATCACTAGTTGGGATGGCTTCACTTAGTCCTTACTCACCAGATTTGGTCCTTCCCTTTTGGATGATCCAATGGAGACACTTACACGAATCCGACAAACTACAACAGTGGAGGCTTACAAATCACAATTTGAGGTCTTATCTAATCGGCTTAAAGGGTTAGTAGAACCGTACAAGCTCAATTGTTTTTTGAGCGGCTTATGGGAGGATATTCGGCTCATGGTTCGTATGCTAAATCCCTCTAACCTCACAATGGCTTTTGGTATGTAGCCNGTGGGATCACTAGTTGGGATGGCTTCACTTAGTCCTTACTCACCAGATTTGGTCCTTCCCTTTTGGATGATCCAATGGAGACACTTACACGAATCCGACAAACTACAACAGTGGAGGCTTACAAATCACAATTTGAGGTCTTATCTAATCGGCTTAAAGGGTTAGTAGAACCGTACAAGCTCAATTGTTTTTTGAGCGGCTTATGGGAGGATATTCGGCTCATGGTTCGTATGCTAAATCCCTCTAACCTCACAATGGCTTTTGGTATGTAGCCGCCTTCCGGCGGGGTTCAGGGTGGGCTCTCTTCTCAACCGCCTAGTTATCACCAACACACCCTCGGATGTAAAGGCTTTTGTTCCGGTCCAACGTTTGTCCCCATTACAAATGAAGGAACGAAGGGCAAAGGGACTTTGTTATAATTGTGATGACAAATGGGGGCCAGGCCACAAATGCAAATCAGCCCGTGTGCTTATCATGGAATGTGCTGATTCAGACGAGGACGAGCCACAACCCGTACATCAACCACCACTTCTAGAAGGGGCAGAAGTTCCCTCGAGAGGGGAAGAAGTGGATTTGGAACCCGCCCCTGAGATTTATATCCATAATCTGGCCGGTTCTCCAAGTGCCAAAACCATTCGCATTCTGGGTCATGTCAGTGGTTGTGCCGTAGTAATTCTAATTGATACCGAAAGTACACATAATTTTATGGACCCCTCCATTCAACACCGGGCGCATCTGCAGTCAAAATCCACAGCAGGACTCTTGGTTAGTGTGACAAATGGTGACACTTTATTCAGTACAGGCAGATGTGAGAATATTCAATTTCACATGCAGGGTAAAACTTTTCACATAGATTTTTATGTTTTGACATTGGGTGGATGTGATATTGTGTTGGGAGTTCAATGGCTTCGTACCTTGGGGCCTTTTTTATGGGACTTTATTCAATTACGTATCGAATTCACTCTCTTGGATTTTAAGCATGTTTTACAGGGCATTACACCAACCGAGGTATCCTTGATGGATGGGGCCCAGTTTGGTATGGCTATGAAATAAGACAAGCGGGGTTTGATATTACAGCTTCTCAATCCTGATGCATTCAACACTTTTACTTTTGAAACTGACCTCTTTCTTACAAATTTGCTTGAACGTTTTCAGGAAGATTTTCATGAACCTACGGGACTTCCACCAAACCGGGATCACAACCACAATTTTGTCCTTCAGCCTAATTCCAAACCCGTGTGTGTTGGTCCATATCGATATCCATATTTTCAAAAATCTGAAATCAAAAAACTTGTTCATGACATGATTGCCTTAGGTATTATTCGTCCTAGCCATAGTCATTTTTCTTCTCCAGTTCTTCTAGTGCGTAAACATGAT
>CAIGRK010045944.1:0-15093 GCA_903798315.1 Fraxinus greggii | reverse complement strand
GCATTGCTGATTCTTCTGCCTCAAGATCAGTACTTCTTGAATGAGTTGAAACTAAATTAGTCTCATTCTCTTCCTTTTTTTCACTTTCCTTCTTTGATGTTGGAGTTGCGGGGCAAGAACCGAACCTGGGATTGGCTTCTGCTGTCATAATCGAAGCAACATTAGGGGAATTTAAGGTATCAGCAAATGTGTAATTCTTTTTATCCATCGAATCAGCAGAGTTTCGATCATCGCTCAAACTTGTCATCGTAGAGCTGAGAAAACCTGAATTCTGAATGCTTCCATCTGGAGAAACTGAATCAGCCCGGTACTCCTCAGAAGAATCAGCAGTCATTTCATAGTCCTCGACTGGGGGATTTGGGGAAGCCCCGAGTTGAAGAAATGAACCATCAGGCTTTTCGGGCCATGGCCTCAGAAGGGTTCCAGGTTTTGCCAAGAAAAAATATTCTGAAACCATTCGCTGGTTTTCACTAACTACATTAATATCAGGAAAGTCTATACTGAAATACTCTTCTGGGATCTTTTTATCCACCAAAAGATCAGAAGTTTGAGACGAATCAGCAACCGAATCAGATAAAGAACTTACACAGGGATTGAGAGAAGCATTTTGATTTGCACTCAAAGAAAGGGATAATTTGATAGTACCAGCTGGGGAGTGAAACAAATCAGTAGAAGACAGGCAAAAATCTTTAGTCACCTTTCCTCGTCCAATAACCAAAGAAATCGGCAATAAGGTGAATCCAAGTAGCTGATCATCCATGAAATTCTTAGCCCGACTAGGCATCCAGATTTCGCATTTGAGAACAGCATCGAGCTGGTTGATTTTCATGATCAAATCCTCATTGAATTCAGGATTCTTCCCTCCACCGTTGACAATCCTTGTTGACAGAGTCTCGTCCGGATTATAGGTGAGAGAGAATTTCGCATAAACATCTTGGTTGTCATAGATACATATGTTATGAATGTTCCTAGCATGATGAACATGGATTTCAAGAATCCCAGAAAAATCTGCATCCCGATCTGGATTTGCAGTTGGGTTGTATATGAATCCAGGGACTTTATCAAAAGAATCCATGTTCAAAAATAAAAAGTCAGAAATTCTAATGGTTGATGATTCGGGATTGTTGAATATGAGAATCTTGACTCTATATGACAATGGAAAGAGATATCCCATAAATCATGAAATAGGGGCATACAAAGTGAACGAAATCAATGTACTTGAGGTAATAGATCTGAATCCATATTTTTACTTGAATTGGGCTTTAATGAGTTCTAATACGCAAGCAGTTCCATTTTCTCGTCCCAATCTCCCCCCAAGAAATGCACTGTTAGAACGAGAAGCAGCACTAGATTCTAAGAAGTCCCTCTAAAGACCAGTATCATGTACACAACCTGAAAGGAAAACACCAGATTAGGATTAGCATACACGTGTTATGTGCATGTGCATGTGCGTGAGAGAGAGAGAGAGAGAGAGAGAGACTTACATTGAAAGCTTAGGTTCATTCAACAAATGCAAGTTGACAAGTAGGGGGTTAGCAGTAGGTGAAAAGAATGGAAAATAGAATCAAAAGGGTGGATGATGATGTTAGTTGGTACAGATAGTGATTTTTCTTTCCTTGACAATTCAACTTCTTCCACTCTTGCTCCACTTTGGGTGGGGAGACCCCACCAGTACCCATCTTCATCATCAACCTCTCCTCCATGCTTCCATAATTTCAAGACCATAATTTTTTTGTCCACTATCTTTTTGGACATCTTTTTGAACATTGATTGTTCAAATGAAAAAAACCTCGACATTTCTCATGTCAAGACAATTGAGCTTTGACTGCATTTATCATCAGTATTAGCCAGTAAAACGTCGTCCCGCAACGTATTAACTTACCTTACTAAACATGTTCTCGAGAGTCGTCATCTTTTGAAATACAAGGCAAACAAAATCCATGTTATATCCAACATGACAAAATCCAAATTGAGAAACATATTCTTTGATTAACAGGGCATGTTTAATATAGACACTGTACTGAATAAGATTAGACCATACAACGTACAAGATTTTAGTTTGCGATGTACTACTAGATCCAGCTAACGAAATGTGCCTCAATTCTTTCATTTTTTGGGGTGGAATGAAGATCCAGCTAGCGTAAGACTAATCCAAATGTTTTAGCATCAACATTCAATCCAAGTTTAGAAGACTAATGAATCTGCCAATCTTACGACGAAAAAAGGAAGAGGAGTCTAAATAAGAAACAATTTAAACAATTAATGTACAATACTTGAGAAATTTATTCTTGGTTGGTACAGCAGGGAAAATATACAAGATACATCCCATTTTTGTAAGTGAACCTAAGCATCTACAATCCTCATGTCAGAAAAGAAAAGGAAATACTTATTAAGTGCCTGGTTCCAGGCTCTGAGAAGCTTGTTCATTCAGCCAGACTTGTGACCTAACCTCATCAAATGTCGTTCATGTTTTCCTGCAGCAGCTTCCTGTTTCAATGCCCTTTTTCCACGTCTGCCAACTATTTCTTTAGTGGTCTCTTTCTTTTTAGGCTGACGAGATGGACCAGCACCTGTATCCTGGGAGTTCGGCCTATGCATTGGTCTTGCTTCTTGCCGACCACCCCGAACATATCCATTAGCTCCCCATATGCGGAGACTTGAGGAACTGCCATAGTGTACATCATCTAGATCTTCATCTTCATCCTCATCCTCCTCTAGATCCACCACAATCGAAGGCTTAAACCATGAGGCTCCCAGAAGAAGACATGCACTCTCCTCAATCATATCATTGTGAACGCCGCTCAAATTCGAAAGATTATGTAAGATGAAGATTAAAAGAAATGAAAGGCACAATAATCAAGCTCTTACATCCTTCATTCCAAAAAAGACCATCCCTCTTCCAAGCAATGTCATAATTTTCTTTTAACAAAATTATTAATACTAATCCCAAAACACTTACTATTATTCATCTATGCTTTGATTATAATATGTCAGAACAATATTCGTCAATATTTTACAAATCCCTCTAAAAATGCATGTGATTTGCGCAACTAGAAATTGGACTTAATTGATTTGAGAGTTTTGCTCTTCAGTTTGAAGTCCAGTGAAAATTAATGTTCATATCACCTCATGATCTAGATTTGCAAATTTAAGTAAGTCCATCACACATGACCTCGCTTTTATCCTTATATAACTTTACGAGTTACCAATTTTTTTTTTGGTTCGACAATAAGTGTATTTTGACTTTTGAAAATTCAAAACTAGTTTTTGAGATTAAGAAGTTGCTTGGACATGTTGGGATAATTTTCTAGAAATACTTTATCTAGTTAGCAGAAATTTTGGAGGACATGTCCCCAAGATGACTTCCTCATGAAGTTATTCTACAAAAATAGAAATCCGATCTAAGTTACTTTTTGCTTAAGCTAGATAAGTAGCTTTCGTAGAAAATAAAAGGTTACGCCCAATGACTATCTAGGCCCTTATTTGAGCCCTATTTCGATAAGAAAATATATTTTGGAATATTGATTTTTTGAAAATATGTGGTTAAAAAGGAATGAAAGTTTTTTATTTACAAGCAAAATTATTTTATAGAAAAATGTATGGTTGAAAATGAGTTTTTGAAAAAATGAGAGTTAAACATAAGCTATATAGCATGATCTTGAGTCATAACCATCAAGTAAGGCGGTAAGCTCTTAACTTATTTAAATTTGTGAATCTGAATCCTTACTTGATAAGAACAATCAAGGTAAACGTTAAAATCGCGTGTACTTTTTATAACTTAAACTTGGACGTTGAGTGATTTGACAATTCCAACCTATAATTTAAAGTAAAGTGAAAATCGCGTGTAATTTTAATGTCCATATCCCTTGAGGTTTTAGATTCACAAATTTATAAATAAGTTGATGATGCATGATGTCACTTTTAAAGATTGGGATCCTAAAACACACTAATTAAAAAGTTAGGATCCCAACTATAATTTTCCATCAATCAACTCTCCCAATCTTGCTTATATGTGCGTTACAAGTTTTGGCATAGAATCTATAAATTCAGTCTTACCAATCCAATCTAGCTGTTACTGTATAGAGAGAGAGAGAGAGAGAGAGAGAGAGAGATGGCAAGGGACAGCTGTATGGCGCGAGTGACGGCGGGGGTTGCAGTCGGCGGTGCCATCGGCGGCGCTGTTGGTAAATGTCTTAAACCCTAACTGAAATAGTTTCCGTGTTTTTCGTTTCATTTCATCTATTATAAATCCATTCGAAAATATTCTCAGACAATTGTTTAATTATTTAACTTTTAATCCAAAAGAAGCTTTCTGATTGTATATTTATGCTTTGAATTTGCAACTAGTATACTGATAGTGCAAGGACGAGGTACAAATTTGAAGCGGAAAGTACAACATTTGCTCCAGATATTGTACCTTGTTCTGGCATTGGTAGTAGCGGTTAGAAAAATAACATTTTGACAGTAATTTGAGTATAATACTGGTAAGATATTTAATGATGTATTAAGAAGGATTGAATGACGCTCCATTGGATTGGGAGAAGAAAAAGAAGCTAAAATCTTGTTTCATATGCCGTGAGGTCCTATTCGATCAGAAAGTTTCATACACAATTGTCTAATTGAAACTGAAAAGGATCTTTCTGATTGTATTTCATGCTTTGATTTAGCAACTAGGATACTTATAGTGCAAGGACAGATACAAGCTTTGAAGCAAAAAGTACAACATTTGGTACATAGAGATACCTTGATCTTGCATGTTTAAGAATCCACTGAGGAGCGGTAAAATAAATATTTTGACTATAGTTTGGGGATTTTATTGGTAAAATATTTATTTAAGTGAAATGATGTCATTATGTAGTGTAATCAAATACGATACCTTCATTTTCCTTATAATTAATTAAAAAATTATTAATTTTCATTTACAAGCAATTTTGTGCTTGTTTTCAAGTCTCTTGGTCATCGAAATCTTGGATATTGCTAGAATAAGTTTAAGATTATTGGCAGTTATTACTAGAGGGAGTCTATTTAATGCACGTGTTTATATGCAGGGGCTGTTTACGGAACTTATGAGGCTATTAGATACAAGGTAAAGTTTATGACTTTAGAAAGCTTTAAATTATGGGTTAATGCTTTTGTATGGAGTTATCTTTTTGTCATTTTGAATTTCTAACTATTAGATGAAACGTGAGTTTACGTTAGCATAAGCAACACTGCATACCATACTTGTAAAATATTAGAAATATGGAAGAAACTCCTACAATGATTTCTGACAGCAAACTGTTCCATACTTATTAAAGGATTGTCTCAAAGATATACAAATTTTGGTTGTCACGTTCTTGCTTTGGTATTGATATGAATATGATTATCTTGCTCTTTTTGGTCATGAATATAATAATGAATGTGCACAAGCAATTAAGAATTTGAGTTTATCGTGCACAATGTTGCTCGCAATCGGGTACTAGTGTCGGAGACGGGTATATACCTAGGACTTGGATTCTTTTTCTTCTAATATCTCGGACTCTAGCGCCCGTGTTCAAATTTTGGATCGTTTTAAGTCATATCTTTTATTTTAGAAGAAAAATGGTCTGACTCCTAGATATGTAATGTATACGTACCCGAATCTGAGCAACATAGCTAGTTTGACAACAGTCTTATTTTATGACCTTGTCATAATTTTATCGGTGATCAGAAGGAACTAGCCCTACTTGCAATTTTGCATAACTTTTCATCAGCTTGGAGTTGCATTTAGATGGATGTTTTTATAAGAATTAGAAAGAGTGTAACACCTAATTGCCTCGTACTCAAATATGTAAACACCCTAATTCCGCCAACTCAAGATTGAAAAAATCTGTTAGCTCTGTGAAAGAGGACATTTGAGTAATCCGTTAACCAATAATCCTATTTAAATTAGTTAGGCTATTTAATAAATAACTTCATTTACTATACTTCTTTAGTTTATCAGTTCTTTATTGGGCACTTCTTGTTTCATCCCTTCATCATCATTGTTGTCTATGTCAAATATTTTTATACATTCATCATTTGACAATTGTTTCTCAAGATATCAAGGCTTGTGAGTGCATGTTAAATGTCTTTGTTGAAAAGAATAACAAAATCTGAAAGGTTGGACGTGTATCCTAAGACAGCTCGAAATCTGGTTAGGAATTCTATTTGATATTTTTGCCTTCTGAAAATTCAGGTTCCAGGTATTCTAAAAATAAGGTATATTGGACAAACAACGCTCGGGAGCGCTGCTGTTTTCGGTCTTTTCTTGGGAGCTGGAAGCTTGATACACTGCGGGAGATCTTATTAGGTCTTTTCATCTAAGTTCCTTAAGTAAAATTTCTGCTGCTTTTGAGAAATGGATGACCTAAATGATATTCCCAAGAGCGGGATGCATATAATTGTTTGAGTGGAATCAGGATAGTTTCTGCAATAGTTAAAACAAGTTCTTGTGAACATAACTTTGATTTCTTCCCCTTTTGAGCTACAATATGACTGCAGTGTACTGGAATCTTTTGAGTCGTAAATTGATTTTTGTGATATTTTTATGGCATGGGATTTTGCAATTTTTTTATCTTACACTATTCAAGTCCTAAAATTCCAAAATGGAATAAGAAATAAATTTGAAGATCTTATTATTTATTCTTTTTCTCACAGGAATGTCTTCTAAATCATCGAGAACTTAAACAGATCAATATATTTGAAGTGTTAGAATTTAAAATTTTCAATTGCATATATAGAAGATAGTGTGGGAAGTCTTAATTAGACTCGAAGATAGGAGATTATTGAGAGGTTGCATGTAAAAAATGTGCTGCAATTTGGCTTATATTCAGCTCATGTTTATAAACTATTTATAAATAATCAAATTACTTTTTATTTTTACACATTTTGGGGGAACTATAAGTATTATTCACCTATTCATAATTTATTTTTTATTTATTGATAATTTAAACCGTTTGAAAGCACTTAAAAAATATGTGCATAAAATGTGGAGTATCATTGTTTTCCAATTGTAAAGCATTTCATTTCAATGTCGAAGTTGTGAACTCAATGAAGCTCATCTATGCATAATGCATATTCTGGTGAAGATGTCTCTTACAATATGTTTAGTTGTGCTTAAAAGTTACTTTTTTTACGAAGTAAAAAAAGACTAAGTTTCTGATTGTAATTATGGAGGTAGACTCGATGCTCCTCTCATTTGTACTTTCATCTCACTTAAATTTAGCTTATGTTTCGAAGCCCAAAAAGAAATTGATAGGACATTCTGAGAAGGTAAGTTTTGTAAGTTAAAAGAAGAAATTTAAAAATAAGTTTGACATTTAAACATTGTATTTTTAGTTATGCTTACTATTGCACATAAAACATGAACCGAGTGCTCAATTTCCATAGTTACACTGAAGCACTACCAACCTACTATAAAATGAGACATCAAATTTCAAACTCATTGTCGTATAATCAAGAAGGCATATAAGGTTTAGCATCTACAAGTTTGATGAAGAGGAAATGAGTGATCAATTGAGTGTGATATTCAGAAACAAATAAACAAGAACAATCTTTCCAATCTAGACCAATTCTAACATTACAAGAAATTCTGCATATAGATGGTTAGAGGCATCAAGAAGATGATACGAATCAACATTTGACTGTCGCTGAGAATGCAATCCTACAATGTTGACGACTTGGTGGTGGATTGTATAGTACTAAATGCTTATCATGCCTTTGAGGTTTGAAATTAGCTCAGTCAACTTCAAAACCCATGTCTGCTTAATGTACCAAGTAACAAAAAATAGAGAAGATCCCTCAAACATGACAATCATCTTCTTCCTTCAAAGTAAATTCAACGGACTCGTGCTCCCATGCAAAAGGAGAGACAGGTGGAGAATCCCAATGCGCAGGAGAACGTGGAGGAGACTTCCACCACGATGAAGAGTTCAACCAATCTTCATTTAGTTCCTTTAGTTCTGCTAGGCTACTGAAATCGGGATCGATCTAACCACAAAAATAAGCAAAATGTCAAGTCGAGATTTGTCCATCCTCATTTTATATACAAAATATAGTTTGAGAAAGAATTGAATGCAAAGTATTCACACCTTTGCTAATCTTGGCACTGGATCTGCAGAATCTGGTCAAAGGAAACTCCATGAATTAGACATCATAAAACTATATTATTATACGTCCACGATCAATATTTTCAGGTTTCCAAGCAACTATTTCCTCATAATACCTCTATTATACATACCCGTAGAAACCTTTGAAAACAGATATCAAAGTAAATTTAGAAATGAGTTAAATACAATTATTGGTCAAGCTTTATGAAAATAGTTCTTTCTTGTTCATGTCAGGTTAGTTTGGGCTTTAGAATTTAAAATGTCATTAACAAGAAATCACGGCATAGTGGAGTAGGTGGTTTTGTAGTTCATGACACTAATAATTCCAAGTTTAAGTTGAGTGCCGACAAGGAATTCAAGTAATACTTGGCCAAGCTTTTGAAAAGCTAAAAGTTACTTTTAAGACTAAGAAGCTACTTTTGAACATGTTCACGTAATTTTCTGGAAGTGCTATGGCTAGAAGAGCTTTTAGAGATAGCTGACCTAAGGTAACTTCTTAAAGAAGCTCTTATACAAGAAGTAGAAACAAAAACAGAAGTCCTACCAAACGGGTCTTTAATATAAAGATTATAGATTGAACTATGACACAATCAAACCTAAGAAAACAAAATGTTGAATTCAATCATAACTTCCAGTTTTTCATATTTCAACTATACTAGCTCATTTCAAGCATTCATACTAAAACATTGCCCAACCTTGGAACATAATGAAGTATATGAATGTGATGGCATCGAGTTCACAAATTTGAAAAACTTACCATGTCCAGGAAGAACGATATCCCAAAAGTGACGTTCCAAAGATGCTTTCTCTGCCTCAATGCACTTGTTGTGATCGTGCAAAAACCCCTCTTCTGCAATATTAAGATTCTCGTTTACACACTCTGTCTTTGCGGATTCTTCACCCTCAATAACATGATTGTGTAAAGATCCTTCCTCTAAAGCATTATGTTTCTTAGTTTGTGAATTCTTTTTCTTCAAGGATGCCTCAGGATGAAGGGATGACTTATTTGTAATGTCGTTGAGAGCTTTACGACTTTCAAGCGCTGCTCCACCCTTCTCAGAAATCGGCTTGGAACTCCTTGATTTACCATGAACCGCTGCCTCTACAAAGAAAAATTAACTCAATTTCTTCACAAACTCCCTCGGACCCTTGATATGTGTCTTTTTCTTCTTTGGTCCTTTTTCTCCTCAATTGAATCACTCTTATAGTCAGATATTTGCACTCGCCGCCTAATGCAATTGCTAGGCTCGTTCCGAGGTTACTAGCATGTTTGGCTAAACTTTGAAAAAAAGTACACTTTCTTTGACAGTAACTCTTTCAAGAAATTTTTTTTACTGAAATCAAGGAAAAAACTATACTCAAAAGACCTCAAACATGTTTGGGCAAAAATACTTAAAAAGGTGACTCTTACGCTTAGCCAAACATGCTCTAGGTGCCAAGGAGAGTTTTGACAGTTCTAAGTACCCACTTGAGCAAATGCATTATATGGGGGAGCATAAGCACCATTTTGATAGTCTCGATAGTATCAATAACTCGATCAGACCGAAGAATCCAAATAGAAATTCTAAAAATTGGAAAAACAAATCAATACAAGATAGATAAATTTTTATACTTTTGCGGTGGATGGTCGAATTCTCATCTTGGATGAAAAGTGGCTTCTGAGTAAGGGGTTTTTCCATATTTCTCTTTCACGAACTAATATTACACTATCTGCAGCAAATAATTGGGAGATTAGCCACAACTCCAAACACAAGGGCAAATAAATTACACATTTTTGAAAGGCAATGTCATGAAAAAATCAAATCACAAAAAAATTATCATAGAAAAGAAATTTCAAAAATAGAAAATATAAACTAGAATTTAGAAGAGCAAAGAAAACTTAGGGTTACAAAAAGAAATGCCAACCCATCAAATTTTTACATCAAATAAAAGAACCCTAATCACACACTCAAATATTGCAATTATTATCCAAAATCATGTCCTTTTTACAGTTTTCCCTCAAAATTTTCCACATTTCAATTTTAAAAATCATCTATAATTATTTACTGTAACCTCCAAGAAACCCAAAAACTGCATAATGAAGAATCAATCTCTTTGGCAAATGTGAACATCAAACAATTAAAATAGAATCGAGATCAAAAGCGAATTTAAGTTATCAAAAGTAAAGAAAAAATCGCAGTGCATAGTGAAATATACATCAAGAACTAATGTTTACCTTCTTGGATGTTGAACAGATCGACCAAAATTTCACTGTTGCGGGGTGTGTGTGTGAGAGCTGTTTAGGCGCATAAACTGAAATTTAAAATGCAGGGCCCGTGTTTGATGGGCCGGGCTTCCTTGTTTGGCCCATCTTAAAGATTATACGGTCTAGTTACGAAAATTACCTAAAACCCTAATATTCAAAAAATTAATAAATAAAAATTATTAAATTAATTAATATGAAAAATATCCAATCAAATATTTTCACCTGATTTATGGGAGAATACCTGTTTTTTAAGATCTAATTTTAAACAGTATATTGTATCTTAATTTAATTTCTGTTATTTTATAATTATATATTAATATATTGAAATTACCACCTGATTTATGAAAGTATTTTGTAAGATTATTAGTTGTAAAATGTGATTCTTATAGTCTAGTAATTGTGTATTTTCCCCCGTAGATTGGCATTATGCCACTTCAAAAGCCCGGCAAATTTCTTGAAACAAAAAATGGAATGTTATGTGCTTGTTTGAATAAGCTTTTAAGTGTCTATAAATAGTGAGCCAAAATAAGTTTATCAAAATCGAAGCACCTCTACATCCATTGTCAACTAAAGAATTCTACTTTTGTTCTCATTTCTCCTTTCTTCTCTAAGATAATCACATTTAAAAATAAACAGCGTATTGTAGCCTTTTAGTCATCTTTTTCTTGGTCATCAATCACTTGAAGTTGCTAGAGCGGACGATCAACTTTATCAATTATGGCATATTTGGTAGGTTGGACTCAATATGGTACTTCACATAAACAAAAGAAAAGTGGATAATCTTCTTTATGAGTTACCGCATATTTGGTACATTAAACTAAACAATGAACATGATTTAAGAAGAGTAGAACCAAAGAAGGACTAATAATCACCTTTATCGTTTTTATTACTTTCCATACTCAGAATCTAACAAACAAAATCCATCAAATCCGTGAATTTTGCCTCCTCATTGGCATAAATTTAGCTTGTTTTTGGCTCATACATTTTGAGGGATCCATAATTATAACTCATTTATTTACTACTATTCTATCTATTTATTCATTTTCTCCACTAATAATGCCTTTTTTCTTAACCAAACAAAAATGAAAAATATTCCATCAATCCTTAAAATTTCATTCTCTCAAATTAAAAACAAATAAATTTCTGCATTATCCTTACATAAAATATGCATTCTAAATTGCACCTTAATTCCATTTCCTTTTCCTTTTATTGTAAATTCTTACATATAATCCATACACCGTTTGCTTGATTGTTCTATGTATGACAGAAATAATTTGACATAAAATCCTTATTTCCCACATAAAAAGGTCAAAAACAGGTCAAGTATCTTGAGGTTTATGTTTCAATTCTGTCATTTGCAAATGACAAGGTAAAATAGGGGTGGGGTGAGGTGGTTATGAAAGTTGAAGGGAAATTCAGCATCTATCACTTCATTTGCAAAAGCTTTAAAGTTTCCCACATTAACTTCACCTTCTCGAGTAAAAATGTCGTATTTCCAATTGTTTTCGTCTACATTTCTTGTTCTGTTCATAGTTTTTAGTGTCACTGATGCCAAATTACCAAGAAAATCGGTGGTTTATAGAACAACGGGTTTAGGTAATTTCAAAACCATTCAATCAGAATCAGACATTAACTCAGTACTTTCAAACAACAATATATGGATCTTATATCTTCAAATCTGGTGTTTACAGGTAATGTAGATAAGCAACTTCTCTTTACTGTTAGCCATTCATTCACCTTAAAGGAAAAGGGAAATGGAAAACTTGTGTAGTTTGGAAAAATCATGATTCTATTTCAACAAGTTCAACTTTTACTTCCGATGCAGTCATGCCGACAAATTATTGTTAAAAACACGACTTTCAAAGTAAGAAATGTAGCCTCGACAGTGTAATGAACATGATTTTAACTAATTTTATGTGTGGTAGATTTCATTTTGAGTTGTGGGTTCATGCAGAATTCTTATAACCGTCCTCCGGGGACATAAATCCGGCTTACCCCATTTCCTCCTCTCTCTCTCTCTCTCTCTCTCTCTCTCTCTTTTTGACCATTTTCCAGTGAAAGACCCACCCAATCAAAAATTAATCCATTTATGAGGTAAACAAATAATTCGTTAAACGAGAAAGAAATGGTTTAAATTTTATTTATTGTAGTATCCATTTCAACGTGAATTTGGTTTTTCAGAATTCTTTGCATAGATGTATAATATCATTAATTGCATGCACGCTAAACAGTGTTGCAGGATTCATAACGGCACAATCAAGAATGAACATTGTGAAAACCATACTCTGTTTATCACTTTATTACTTGTTACGATTTGTACACTCGTTGGATAAAATCAATAATTCACACAATGTTAAATATATCTTGAGATGAGATGGTTGATCATACTCTGGTCATCATAAATTGAAGTGGTCAATCCTATTATGATCACTATAGATAAATCGGACATTATAAGATCCATAACTAACACTGATTGATATAAAAATTCTCTAAGAAACTTGCGCCGCAACAGTTTAATTAAGTACAAATTTGTTGCTATATAATGTTGCGAGAGTATTAGTGCAATATTCATATTTTTCAAACTAATATCATTTTCATTAAAAAATAAAAAAAATTGCAAATAGCACCAATTCGAACACAAAACAACTTTCACATTATGGTTTTTAAACAAAAGGCAATACAAACTTCAAGCAGCCAATGAACTTTCACACGTAAACACATATGCCGTAGTAACCTCCGCCTTGTCCAAGTCCTATATCGCAGTAGGGACAACCAGGATCAGTGAAATCGGAATCAACCACACAAAAAGAACCATATTCGTTGAGTTTCCTCGAGGTTTTCGATGTTGGTTGTACTTCAATTTCGATTTGGTAAAACTGCAAATGCGTACAATAGAATTAATTAATTAGCTGCTTCAACTCAACTCATCAAGCTTTAACCCCATGATGATGTTACTGTCAATTAATATCGTGTGTGTGAGAGGGTTGCAATATGCTGAGCTCGACTCGTGCCCAAATCCTAAGCTCGACACTTTGGCCTGTGGGCCTCACCAGCTTAGTCACCCATGAGTTGACTCATTTTTAATTTTTTTTTTTCAAAAAATAAAGCCCGAAAAATATATTTTTGAAAATTTTTTTTTTTCTTAAAACCAAAAATTGAGCTGACACACAAGCTGGCTCATGAAGAAGGAAAAAAAAAAAAAAACCGAGTTCATCTAAGTCCATGGCTCATCTCAAAACGAGCTCGAGTCGTGAGCGACTCAACCCGTTTGTCACAGAGAGAGAGAGAGAGAGAGAGAGAGATCTTAAGTGAAGCACTCGCCATGTTTAGCTTTGATGAAATTCTAGGGTATAGACAGTAGATGAATTTATACAAGTAAATTTTGAATTATTCAATGCCAAGATGGAATAAACAGAGGTTTCTACAAATGGACAACAAACCTAAGCCGAATTTTTATCGGGTTATGCTACAAGTACGTAACTCTTTACCTAATGTGTGCCAAAATTGACAAATGACAACCCCCTATTGAGGGGTTCATGACACACATTAGGTAAGATATTATGTACATGTAGAATTTTCCATTTTTATCAATATTTTTCTTCTTGGGTATAGATGATATAGCTTATTATTGAATAAAAACACAATAATTATTACCTATCATGAGCTGATGCTAACTACCCTCCTAGCAGGATAGGGTGTCGACCAAATTATAATACAAGAAAATGAAATTGTACGTAAACAAGTTAGGTCTCGTTTGGCATGACTTTTAAGAATTCAAAAGTTATTTTTGAACCCGATTGATTAATTTTGTAAAAGTGATTCTTCTGGTTAAAAAAGCTTTTGGAGGAAATCGATCCAATATGACATCCTCTAAAGTTCTTTGGGGAATTTGTCCAGACAGCTGGGTTCAACTATATATTTGAACAAAAGGCTTTTGAGCCATATTTAAAAATAATAATAAGAATGTAATAAAATGGTACAATGACAAAATTGCCCTTCACCTATTAACTCAAAATTCACCACTCTTCCCCTAATTTCACCATTGTAAAACCCTTCTCCATTTTTTTGAAATTTCTCGGTTTCCTTCTTTCCCTTCCATCACCTTTAAACTGCCTCTAAAGAATCCCCAAATCGACATAATTGAAGCTCCTACTCGTCATTGTTGACCACTCGAAGAGCCCAACCCAAGCGTGAATAAGCAGGAGGCATTTGATTTCAGAAGTTCGAGCAAGGAGTCGTTTGAAGGAGGTAAATTCAAAACACTTTTATTTTACCTTTTTTTCGCAGTCTTCCATTTTTGTAGTGATTAATCTTCCATACCCGCTCGACGTGTATAATCTGCAATGCACTCTTTTTCCCTGTGAGCTATCTCTATGTATTTGTTTAAATATTCGTCGTTTCTTGGTATAATGATTCGAACTGATTTGAATCTGTAAAAATTCGTGATAATATGATGCTGAAAATGTTATCTATGAACTCTGCCTTGTGGATCTGGGAATTGAGGCGTGGAATTTGAACTCTCGTGTCCAATTTTCATTGACATTGCTCCGTCGTTTGTTTAGTTTTTTTTTTTTGGCAGTTTTATGCTTATCAACAAAAATGACATAGATGTAGCAATTTTTGTTGGTTAGAGATGATCTAAATAGTTTATTTCAATTTCGGTTTCAATTCGGTTTCTCGCCAGGAAACTTTCAGCTTCTCAACTTCCTATCATCCCTGTGTAGAACTCTTCCGCTCCTA
>CAIGRK010045889.1:0-17594 GCA_903798315.1 Fraxinus greggii | reverse complement strand
ATTCTAGAAATAATCTCTAACAATTTCCTTAGCTGGTTTCCTACTTCAATTAGATTTATTAATTTACTACTTAGGATAGGATTGTTTAAATCCACAAAATTGAGGGTTAACACTTGGTTTTACTTACCCATGATTACCGAATACATTCATAACTCATGTCTATCTAATTTCCTTCTCTCTCTCTCCTCTTTTCAATTATTCTTAATTCTCATTAGTTGCTAATTGTCGGTCTTTATCTACAAGCGTTCGTCCTCAATTTGGTATAAAAAATTCATCCAAGTAGAGTTCTTTTCAGCCTGAGATAAATAATGAAACAATTAAAGTATATTGAAGGCACAAGAGGAATTTAATTTGTTGATGGCAAAAAATGACGCTACACACTTTGATCAACTTAAAGAGATTTGATAAGAATAACAGTGTTGTATTGTTAGAATTAGCTGGAATTTGAACGATAATACATAGAATGTCTTAGTTCGAACCACCCTTCTCATTTACCTTTCATCCCTTTATACAGGTTGATGAACTCGAGCTTACCACCCTGGTTAGTGTTCTAATCTAGGCTGGGTCATTGCCCTTTTGAAGGAATCTGATTGGTTGATGAGTTCGCCTGCACTAAGATCATCATAATACCTAGGTCGTAGGCTTGAGTAATAGGCCATCATGTCATCAACCTCATTGGTAGATTGAGCAGTGCTACTATCAAGGAGGAGCACTTCCTTTATATGATGATGTTTTCATATAACGTCTCCCACAGATAAACTTCAACTCCTATTGACGGGGTCTTAGGTCTAGGTAGCTAAACTTGCCCGGGCTCTTTGACTCTCTTTTGACTAAGGTAAGAAGAACCTTCAACTAATCCAATTTGGATTTTAGATCCGTAATAACAAAACTAATTTGGATTTCTTTAATTCTAGTTTGTATTAGATTAGATTTATATCTTAGTTGGTTTCCTACTCAAACTAAATTTGCTTATGTCCTATTTAGGTTAAGATTGTTTAAGACCCTATAAATAAAGTGCTAACACTTTGTTTTATTTACATCTTGATTATTGAATATAATTACTAGTACTACTACTCTCCAATTTCTCCTCTCTCCCTCTTCAATTTTTCTCAATTCTCATAAGTTTTCAATTTTGGATCTTTATTACAAGCGCCAGACGTTACACCCTTAGCAAGTGTCCGCCATGCCCGGTGTCGTGTCCTATTTAAAAAATTATATTAATAAAGATATAATACATAATTTTAAAATTTTAAAGAATTTAAAAAGGCATATCCCCTTCCTACTTTTTCCAAAAATCACGCATTGAATTTTCGTGTCACGTTCACATCTGCGTCTGTGTCCATGTCCTCATAACTTAGTTTATACCTAACTATATGGAAGTGCTTAACTACTACTAAGAAAAAACTTCCGCCAATTATGATGTAGCTATTTAAATAAACACCACGTTATCACTTTAAACAATTGCACTAATTGACAAGTAAATGCAATAGGTAACCAGATCAACATTTCTACATTTCTGACAACACTGTCGATCATTCTTTTGTCTTGAAATTGTTGCGAGGAATAAACATGCAGTAAACATGAACTCAAGAAAAAGGAGAACATTATGAGTATGTTTGGCTCCCATTTTTTCAAAAATTCATTTTTCTCAAAACTCATTTTCAACCACACACTTGTAAAATAATTTTACACGTAAATTGAAAAATTTTCTTTACTTTTTAGTCACACATTCTCCAATAAAACATTATTCTAAAATGTATTTTAGCAAAATATATATATATATATGGGGCTCAAACAAGGGCTTTTTTTTTTTGATAACCGTGGATGTCCGGGCCAGCTTACGCGCACCTCGACTAATTCCACGGGGCCTGAAGTTTACGGTAGGGTACTCACCTCAGTGGCCTTGAGGGGACTCGAACTGGTGACCATTGGGAAGCAAATCCAAAGTCTGACTAATTGAGCAACCCCTTAGGGTTAAACAAGGGCTATAGCTTTCACTAAATTCTCTAAGTGTGAATAGAGATACAAACCTAGAGTTGCATCCAGAGTTAGATGTGGAGCTGATGCTTGCGAGGCTTTGGCAGTGTAAGCTTTGAGAGCATCATCCCATCGCTGAAGTTTTTCATACCTTGATGCAGCAGTTTATATGATAAAAGGGATTTTCATATGTAATTGAACCGCAAGCATATCAGATTTTATTCTTGAGAAGGAAATGGTGCTGTAATTAAGGGATAGCAGAGGTACCATGACTCCTTCAGTTGAACTCCCAAATGTTGTTGAGCATAGGTCAATATCCCAACTGCAGCCTAGATACAGAAAAATAACCCAGTAAATGACATGATTTGTTTTGCGAATTTAGCGTGAGGATATGAAGCGCACACAAAAAAACAATTACCTCGTGCTGATGTAATTGATTATTTATATGGATGAGTGCTTCGACAACATCAACAGGGTTTGCTTCCATCCTATTTGAGCGTGTGCCTTCAAATTCCATCTCTTTGTAGTGCAGAGCCTTTGCAAATGCATGACACTGAAAAAAAGAGTTTAGGAATAAAAAGATTTTGTGCACAAAGTAGTGTAGACGCATGGTTGTAAGTAGATTTCCTTCAGGAAAAGCCAACCTTGTCTGCAAGAGCACCAAGTAGACGGATATCTATAGGAAGGGGTCTTTCATCATGTTCCATAAACTCAGCCTGGAAAAGTCATTTTGCATACTGATCAGCAGAAGCAAATAGCAGTCACACATTCAGGAAAGGCTTTCACCTATGGTTTAGATTTCACTATCTACAACCATTTCAAGTGTTACTTTCATAAAAGCAAATCATAAAGCTAAAAATAACTTTCTTTTCCATCAAATGTTACACAGCTTGACGATGAAAACTTCGTGCCATCTGTACCCAGTGAATTTTTCCCAAGGCCATAACAACAAAACTGCGTGAATTGAATTTGTTTGGTCCAAGTTGTCAAAATTCTCCAGATTCAAATTTATACCTGGTTTAGTCATCTACAGCCCACAATGTCAAGTGAACCAACCTAGAGAATAAACCTTTTCAATGAATAACTTCATACCCAATCCCCAAAACCCTAAACAGCATAGGTACCACATTTCTGAAAGGCCATGCAAGTGTGAAAACGACTAGAATTCTCCACTTAAGGTAAAAAAATGAAAAGAAGCCATACCAAGTTCAGAAGTGTGGCAAGTATTTCTAGAGGTATGTTTGGCGAGGAAAATGCCATTTCCAAACTTCGTACTACCTGTCGCTGACTAGACTCGTGCAGGTGTGACCAGCAGCTAACGAAACCGGCTGCAAACAACTCCCTCCCAACAAAAGGCTGCAAAAGCACAATATTAGAAACCTAATAATAGGAAAACTGTGCCAGCCTGTTGGGTTAGGATTGATGGGTTTGATGGAAAGGAGAGGGTGGGATGGAGGTGGCCAGCAAGATAAATGTAAGAATCCCTGATAGATACCCGCAGTTGTGCAAGTTTGGTACAAGTTCTTAAAGCCGGTGAAGGTGATTCCTTCAGAAGCTCAATGCTAAAATGTCTCATCCACTCTGACCAGTCCTCTTTAGTACTGCGCTGAGAAGCCTGTCCAGCAGTCCGCAATCGAACATCGTTAACCTGTATGGAAATTGCACCGGCTACTTAATAGTCCAGGTCGATCTTTTATGAAAAATGGAAAAAGAGAACAAAAAAACATGTCGAACAATCTTATAGGGAACCAAATCATATGTTAATCATCTTAGTCACAGTAATCAAAAGATGGGAAAAAATGAAAATCAAAAGGACCACATTAACAATATTCAATATACCTACGGTGGTTTAACTTTCAAAAGTTTTATCCAGTAAATGTATTAAGAAGTAAAAAAAAAAACCAAAGTTCATTATCCACACCACAAGTTCGTATTCTTAACACTCGTACTATTCACGAGGACTTCCAGCGTCGTTGATGTATTAGATTGATTTTTCTGAGCATATCGTCAGGAAGCATCATGATAAATATTCTCATTTTCTTGATGCAATTGGAAACTCCAAAAGGCAGGTCCTGGGGATCAGTAATAGGCATAAAATACTGTGTTTTATTGTTTTAAAAGTCAATAAAGCACCTGATGAGTTTTATGTTGTTTCTGCATGTCTGTTCCCCCTTCGCGATGATCATTCTCTGTATCACTTAAAGGATCACTAATAACTTCCACAGGAAGCCGCCGACTTAGTCTTTGAGCAGCTGTATTTCCCAAGATCAGTGGCTTCCGTTTCTGCAAGCGACCTTGAATTTCTTCAAATTCCTTGTGCTGGTAGATAGAAATGAAGTATATACATGAAAATTATTACAAATCACAGAACTTCAACAAATAGAAATGAAAGTGATATGAAACATATCGAGATTAAAAAAAAAAAATACTCGTAGGTGATGCTTCAGCAAAAGCTTATGGATGGATGGAATGAAAATAGTGAAGTCCTCCCCAAGAGCATGAGCTAAACAGCATAACGCATCAACAGCATCAATTTTAAGCTCATCACTTTTTCTGCAAAACAGATACTTAGTATAAGAAGTAGGGACAACTATGGCTGGTAGAATTCAGCTAATAGAGTTTTTACCAGAAATTTGCAATGACCTATCGTGTGGTAAATAGGAGATATAAATTTTTTTGTCTATCTTAAAAAACTCGTCTAATTATATCAAATGACTCCCTCTTTTCTATCTACAGATGATCTGTGTGTTCATTTAAGGAATGAACATTTTAGGGCATATATTTGTCATGAGAATGAATACCCAACACATCCCCATCCTCTAATATTTGTCAAGAGCTTGGAAAGCAATGAAACACTTTTTTCTATTTGTGCAATGTACGTTTTCCAAGCATCTGTGGAGGAGATTGTTCGATATTTTTAAGGATTCCTGAGTTCCAGCTGCATCCTTGTCTTGATTTCTGCTTACGGTCTTGGGGATTTGGAGGTAATCGGGACGATAAGAGTTCATGGAAGTATACCATCAGATGATCACAAATTGACAGGTAGATAACATCTCGTGATCACAAATTGACATCTGAATGCTCTTGCAAAAAAAATTTATTCTTATCTTCATTTTAGATTAGGCAGATTTCCATATCAGCAGTCAAGCATTAAAAGATGCACAACAAGCTAGGATAGCATTGGCTGTCTGATTTCCATACATTCTTCTGTTTTCTATGTAATCGAAAACACGTTGTCCTCTATTATGTACTTCTTTCCTTCTAATAATTAATTCTTTTTTATCAAAAGAAAACATAGTTACCTATGAATGCTAAAGGAATTTCTTTTATGCACAATTATATCTGTAGTCGGCTTCCATTGTCTGGAAATCTAAAAGAGCAAAGCAGTGTGCTGATAGCAGACCACACGTGCCACCATCTAACACTGTCAATCGCTCAACAATGTTCCAAAAGAAAATTGATCGAGTGCTGAACAACTCTTTTAGGTGTGAAGTCATGGCAAAGACAAGTCTACGGTGTCCAAGGTCGTGTGTCCTCGAAGGGAAGAAAAATTTTCAGTTTCTTTAAAGTTAGTATCAAAATGCATTTGTGTCAAGGATCAAGGGGGAAATCTGACCCATCCAATACAAGTTTCAAGTGATGCACCAAAGCTGATATGTGACCTGTAACCTGGTGAATACAAAAAGAACAAGAAGTGATGGATAATTTTAAATATATTTTTCCAATGCCTTCTAGTCAGACGAAAACTGATAAGAATTTCAAAGCTGACCTGCACACGAGGAATTAATCTTGTCAGGGTCCTAATAGCAGCACGCCGCACATCTACTGAAGCATCCACTTTAAACAATCTAATAAATGCAGGAAGAAGTAGATGCATATGCTCATCCAATGTCCCTGCAGTGATCGAGTTAGAGATTTCAAGCCATGTGATTAGATACTAATGAAGCATACAGAATGACCTAACAACAGATACTAACCACCAAAAACTTCAAGTGTGTGGAGAATGTCAATGACATAAGTGTAGTCATTAAACCGTTCGGCGTCATTGAGGACTTGAATGCAGGATGGAAGAATAACGGGGAGATGAGTTCTAAATTCATCATTGAGTGCCAAGCAAAGTTGCTCAAGCAGATGTAGGATCTAATAACACAAGTCCAGAAAACCATAAGATTGTATCAATCGTCTACATTATGTATTAAGGGATAAAATCCCACGTCGAATAAAGATGCAAACATAGACCAACTTATAAAGGATTGTGCTACTCCTCTTAATTAGGTTGACCTTTTAAGATGGAACTCCAAATCTTAACATGGTATCAGAGCCCATTAAGCTCCAACGAGCGATTCGATCCGATTAAGACTCAAAAAAATTGAGCACACGGATTTCAAGATTGGTATGCTCAAACAAACCACCATCTTGCAGAGACATGTTAAGGGATAAAATCCCACATCGAATGAAGATGAAAACATAGATCAATTTATAAGAGTTTGAGCTACTACTCTTAACAATGTTGACATTTTAAGATGGAACCCCAATTCTTAACATAATATAATAAAAAACCATCAACAACTAGTCCATAAAAGCTCATTACCGGAGATCCATGGGCAGGTCGGTTAGCAGCAGGTGGACTGAACGATGACCATAATTCAGCTATCAAAGAGAGCAACTCTGGCAGATATTTACGGATATGCTGTACATGCACAAGAATCGTTTAAAAAGGATCTCATAAGGAATGACTAGATATATGACAAAAAAATCCACCACACGCAAGCACCTGGCGCACAATAGAAGCCAAAGTTCCAAGCTTCCATGTAATGTACTCCTTAAGACCATCATCACATGTACGAACCGTATGAAAGAGATCAGGCAGAACCTGCAGATGAAATGAATGCAGAGCCAAATTTCATTCAGTGAACAAGAACATATGAATCAGCATCTAGATTATCACTATGGCAGTAGGCATCATTCAAATTTAAGATAAGCCACTTTTAAAATTTCATAACCAACTCCCAGTATAATCCTAACAATAAATATCAAACATCAGAAATTTCAAGTATTTTGCCGAAATTTTCATTTCTTCCATTATGACCAGGAGCTTCAGTCTCATTATTGTCCCAGTAGGTGAGAAAGTTGCTAGACCCTTAAAAACTGTTGCATGGATAAAAAACAAAAAAAAAAAAGATTTGGAGATGGAAGAAACTACTGAAAAGCTTGGAAAACTAGTTTGATTGCAACACAAATGACAGTGGCAGAGCTAGGACGTAGGCAGTGTTGCATAGAAGATACATCAAGAATTGAAATCTTTAACTAGGGGAGTGAAAGAAGATTGTGAATTTCATTTTGTTCAGCTAATCAGGCGATGCTTGTTCTTGACATGGATTGATACCCGAGGATACCTTTGAAGCCAAGAGAAATTGCCTCCCAGGAACTCGGAGACATACCATGATATACATATATAGAATGTATTTGATGCATAAATTTCATTTTCATATTATTATCATTGCAAGGAAATATATACTGACCTTGGGCAAGTAAGGAATGCAGCCGAGACCCATTGACTTATCTCGCAGAAGAAATAAAACAAAATTAAAATCCATGCACAATAGCATAAATGATCATAAAGAAAATATGACACGAGAAGTTGGAGAAGAAACAGGAAGCGCTCCATAAGAATTATTGCTAATAGAACAAAAACAATCATCACTCTAAGTTGATCATTCCCAACATTGAACTAACCTTGAAAATGAACATGAGAGATCCAACCACCTTTTGGTGGTAACTACACAGTGAAGGATCTCTAAGAATCCGCATGAGAGAACTTATTGCAACCTGAATTAAAATGAGGTTTAAAAAAAGCTCAAGTAGAGTCTTTGATTTCAAATTAAAGTCGCTCTACTTGCTTAGTAAGTTAAGAGTTAAGATTCAAGTCTCACTGTGGAATAATAATCTTCTGACGTTGCGAACGATGGCCAAAGATCCATTGGTAGTTCATCCATTGACCGAATATGTTGACCAGGATCACTGGCTGCACGGCCAACTTCGCCATGGGACCCTGGCAAGCTTAGTAGATTGCGCTTTTGCATGTGGGGTTCTAAAGCACCCAATATCCCAAGAACCTATAAATCAACAAACATAATTTGAAAAATATTATCCTAAAGAAAATCAAGGTCATTCAGTTGATTTCAGCTACCTTCAAAACTTCTCGTCTTGTGGACCATGCTAGCTCACTATTAAGCAGTTTTAGAAGTAAACCAAGTAACTGTGGGTACTCATTATATGGAGTTATAACATACCTGTGAAACCATCCAAACAAAGATTTGTCAATACATTTTCTATCTTCAATGATTTTTCAATAATCAGATAACAGTCCATGAAGACTGTGCTACTGGACTATAGAAAGCTTCTAGAGAATAGTGGCTTCAGCAAACAAATCAAGGTATTATTGCTTTGTCTAATTGAAGAAAATATCAGAGCCAAAAAGTTGCATAACTCATTAATAAAGTAACCATCGACCTCCAACACTCAAGCATTTAACAAAGAATAAAACAAAAGAAAAACCATAAGGAAAAAAGATAAAAAAAATCGAAAGAAATTAATACCCTGTGCTTCGAACCACTCGACCTAGAGTTGTAACAGCCACTTCACGTTTTGCAGCAGCAGCTCCGTCCAATAACGCTTCAACAATCATTGGCAAAAGTTCTGGAATGTACTGCCGCATGGCAAAGCCACCCTGAACATGGAAACGAAGAGAAGAGTGAAGATCGAACAACTTCTCTTCCATTCTCTCAAGCACGAACAAGAATATATCATAAGAGTGAATTCCACCAAACAATCCACCGGTTAATCTAACAAACTTTTTCTACACATCAACATTCCCCCGGTTAAAAGAAGTTATAGTGTTCAAGATGGACATATGGCCCAACCTTACGCACCCGTGATGGGTTGAAAAGAGAAAGATAGGGCTATCCGTCACTTTATAATTGGAAAAGGCATAAAAGTGGTAAAAGTCTTAGGAATATTGGTATCTGCAGTTTTTAACTAAACGCATTTGTGGTAGTCAAATTATGGCAGCTAGTTTAAGAAAGAAGAAACATTTCCAATCCCATCCTCCCCAATATTGCATAAATCTCATAAACTCACATTTATGGGAAAAAATTCCACATTACAATTGATAATAAGAGGCAAATATATGTGGACGATGAAGGACCTAACAGCTGTATCTTGTATAATGGACCTCAAATTATCAAAAGACAATGAAACAGTATTTATTTATTAAAAACAACTTAGGCAAATGATGTTCTAAGATCTGATGGAATACAAGTGATGCATAGATGTTCTAAGCTCTGATGGAGCACAGGAATGGCAAAAAAAACCAGAAAAAACCCGATACCTACGGGCCCTGCCCCGAACGGGGCAGGGATTACCCGCTTAATCGGGTATTCGGGGCGCCCCGCCCCATTCCGTTTAATATTTGTTTTTTAAATTTTTTTTTTTTTTTTTTAGAATTCAATACTTTGAATGAAATTCAATACTTTAAATGAAAAATTTAACGAAATTTCATTAGTTCTAATAGAAAATTGCAACTAAAATTATCTAAAAAATATGACAAATAATAGAAGCCTTAGTTTATCAAATATATTTGAATAATTTAACTTTGAAAAATAAGTAAAGATTTAGTCTAATGAATGGGGGCAATAAAATGAATTATCAACCCCCTCCCCCCGGGGTTTAAACGGGACGGGACGGGACGGGGCGGGGCGGGCCCCTTTGCACAAGTGATGCATACGTAACAAGAAGAAACAAAAAAACCAACCAACAATTGACTTGAACAAAATAAATTTTACACATTCGAAACAGTTTTAAGTGCCACATTAAACATATATAAAACGGAAACTCGTATTAGATTAGAAATAAGCTAGGGATCAGAGGTCTGTCTAAAGTACAATACCAAATCAAATTTTAAGTCAGCATTGCATATTGACAAAGAGCACATTAAACAATAAAGTAGCACAGAGATGAAGTGCAATGAAAAAGCAAAATTCTAATGGAGACACCTACCACTCTAGCAAGATCCCCAACAGTTACAAGAACTCCACTTATAAGGCCATTATTAACATTGACCCCAGTTCCTTCAGAGAGTTTTGCAGTAAGGGCCTGAAATGTTGGACAACTACATGAGTTAAAGTGAAATACTCGATAAAGCCATGAGCAGAAAAGTAAATACTGAACCTTGTGTACTGGAGCAATGTATGGGAGTATTAGTCTCTCGCAGTTACGAATCAAGCAACCCAATAATTTTGCACTTTCTTCTCTACATTTGCTATCTGCACTGCTAACACAGACACTGATGCCAATAAATTACATGCTAAAGAAATAGGAAGGTAGGAAAGAATAAAACAGCACTATATTATTATAGCATATGAATAAAAGTATCCGAAAAGATTCAATAAATTAAAATCTTTCTACACCACCTTTGTTTTAGATAAGTTAACAACTGAATCAGATGGCGTCGGAGTGCTGGAAGAACATATGCTGGATTTTTTTCAGATAGCCTTCCAGCAACAGAAATCGCTAACTCCCGAACTTCGAAATCCTAAAACAAGCAATAAAAAGTGATAAAGTGGACATGGCGTAGCAAGAAAACAGAAATTGAGATTTAGACATTCCTTCTTGAAAACATAATTCGTACACCTAAAAACTAAGACATTTTATATTATACTTTATTAAAAGGTAATTCTGTGGATCATTCTCCAGCCTGCCTTAAAGTAAGGAAACTCTTAAAGTCCACAAACCCAATTCAAAACTCAGTATTGTAACATTTGCACAAACTTGGTTTCAGAAATTTTGTGAAAATTATGTTTTCGAAAAACATGAAACGAAGACCACTATGATGGTATGACTTAGAATTCATAAAACGGCAAACTGAGGGCCATGTTCCACTGTTTCAATTTTCAAACTGAGCTTCACATAAATGATAATCTGCAGGGTAAGTTTCATTTTTATTTTTATTTTTCTCAGATTGTTCACAAATTTTCTAGTTAATTATTTCTTCCAGGTTTGCCATCTCATTCTTTTAAGATATATTATCTTTATTTAGCAATATAGAACAGCTAAAGCCACAAGACTTGAGCCTCCCAAAACATTGGTTTATATATATATTACTACTTTCTGCACAAATATCGCTCCAAGTCTCAAACTTCCATAATAAAGCACATGGCAGGACCATACACAAGTAACTGCAAGTATTTAATATAGGTGTTATATGCCGAAGGTCAAAATAGGACAAAGAATAGCTGAAACTCATAACTCAGTCATACTTAAGAATAACAAAGAATGAACAGTCAACCAACTCCTGAGAACCACTTTTGAACCTCCTTTCTTCCAAAGTACCCTTCCCACACCGAGCACAGTTCTGCACTTCAAAAAATAGAGAAATACCTCATCATTCAAAGCAGCAAAAATAGCAGTCAAACTATCAGCCTGTGCCAGAAATTCATCAAGTCTTCCATTCTCATGCAAAGAGGAAAATATGGATTTTCGAACAGCAACATCAGCATCAGCCACGGCTGCAATAAGAAGTTTTTCTACAATCTGCAAAAAAAGAAGCAACATTGACAAATCAGTGAAACATTTGTTAGATGGGCTATCTAATCATTAGCTCATGTGCAGCGGCCAGCAAAGAGGAGGTGAAGCCCAAAATGAATATAGACGACATCTTTGCTTAAAGAGACAGAGGACTAGATGAATCAGTAGAAAACAAAACCAGGTTGAAGTGCTGCGAAGACAGGATTACTCTATCATGTTAACTCTTAGATCCAAACAAAAAAACTCTCCATGGGAATGTGTGGGGTATATACTAGTAGATCAAGAGTGAAAGATTTTTGAGCAATAAAATATTATCTGGTTTGGGAAAGCTTAAATTATAATTTAATTCAGTCAAACACACATTTTATCCACGCATTCTATGGACCCACAATTTTTCCCCACATTTTGTGGAACTGCTTAAATTATAATTTCAGCACTCCCAAACAAGCTATTTATCAGCAAGGGTTAAAAGCCAAAGCAGAAAATATACAGTTTATTTAGAAACAACCTCCTCAACAAGACGGCGGCGCTTTCCACCAGCACGACTAGTCCTACTGGAACTAAATGGTGCACAAGAGGCGCCTGATAAGGAATTTCCCACTAATTTGCAGCAACACAAAGCAGCATCTTTGCGTGTGGCTCCATCCTCATCTTCCAAATATACAATAACAGACTCCCTTGCAAACTCAAGAAGATCATGACCCTAGTACATTAGAAGTCACAATATTAAGTGACAAGAAAATAAAGCAGCAAAGTTGATAATTCAAAATGGACATACCTTAAAATTAAACCGGGCAAGGGCTTGTAAAGCAAGTTGAACTGGAGCAGAACCACCAAGTTCTAATAATTGTTGACTGGCTGTTATGCTATTAGCCCGAGTAATAACAACAGACGACCTTGACTGAACATGATGGTGTCTCGAAAGAACTACTGAAATGCATTCAAGCAACCGTTCTTGAATGGTCGGAAGCAAAGATGGAATACTGAAGCACCAGAAAAATCTTAGAGGTCAGAGATCCTGAATGCAAATGGACAAACGATGGCGTATAAGAAAGTTCTATCCCAAGCACCTGATAGTTATTTGTTCGAGGGCTTCCACCAAGGTGAAGGATAAACCAACAGAAAACATTGCATCCAAGAGACTACGAACATAAGGCTCCATAGCAGGTCCCATTGCTTTCGCAATATTTCCAACACAAGCCAAAGCCTCAAGAGAGGATCTTCCCCTACGAGGTGCAATCTACAAATAAAGCAGCAACATTCAGAAGAATAATAATAATCTATAATAGCCAGATGCAAACAATACCAGAAGTGTCATTTTGCAAACATATAGCCCAAAAAAGGAACTACTGTTGGGAACCACTAGTATTAACAAATGACCTAGCTAGCCTAGCATACCGCATCACGCAAGTGAGACGTTATTGTCGGCAAATAGTCGATAAGTTCACCATCCAAAGCTCCAGCCATCTCACCAAGAGCAATGAACCCACTAGCAGATTCTGCAGGTATTTTAAGAACATGAAGTATATGCTTCATGCAAACCTGCGAAAGAAAAGGTCATGAGCCAAAGATTGAAGCAAACTGAATATAAAAATGTCATGTATAATAGTCAAAAATAATTGATTTATTGAGGAGAACAAAAACTAAATCTCACAAACCGTCAGATAGTTTGTCACAAAACGGTCACGGAGGAAATGCGCAATTCGAGGAAGCAAAGAAGTTATGCTGAGACGAACAAGCCGGTCCCGATAATCTAGATATCGCAGAACAATTTCTGCAACTTCTCTGTATCTAGACATCATGAATTCCCCCGTGTTCCTGCCCAGTTAGTTAACAAATTGTACTCGCCAGTTAAGGATACATCACTATAATAGAAATTTATGAGCGTGCTACACATTGGTTGCACAAAAATTGATAACGTAATTTGATGAATTGGCTAAGCTTCAGCTTTCACCGTCAGAAGAGAGCATACACAGTTACCACCCAAAATGAACTTGTAAGAAAATAATCCATATCATTTATATTGGCTTTGTCACTTAAAGTCCTAAGATGCCGATAAGGCCTAACCTAATTGACAAAATTAAGGCCATGGAACAACAAGGTTCAAGTCCTTGAATATTTGACTTCAAGGAACGCTGAACCTAGAAAGAGGCAGAGGAAAGGATAGAATGAACTGTCATATACAAACTTGAAATGAACTGTCATATACAAACTTGAAAGAGCAAAGGGAAATAATTAATAAATTTATACAAAAACTTGCTTAAGATTGACAAAATTTTGAAACAGGATCATGACTTGTGAATCTAATTAACTTATTGTCTCAGCGTACCTCAGTAGTTCTCCAACTGCCAGTAGAGAACCATGTATGCTATGAACAGGGGCATTTTGGCCCAGTCCATCTTGTGTCGCCTCAAACATGCGATAATACCTGACAATAGCAAGATTAAGCAAACAGCACTCCAAGACAAGAAGTACATGCTAACAATTCGTGAATGCGAAAAAGAACAAAAAAATGAAATAATTTTTTTTTTTTTGATAACCGTGAGTCGGTGAGTGTTCGGGCCAGCTTGCGCGCACCTCGACTAATCTCACGGGGCCCTGAAGTTTACGGTCGGATACTCACCTCAGTGACCCTGAGGGATTCGAACTGGTGACCATTGGGGAGCAAACCCAAGACCTAACCAATTGAGCAATCCCTCAGGGTTAAAAAAAAAATAATAAAAAAAATAAAAATTGACCAGAGCATTGATCAATATTTTCCACTTCGTCAAAAAATCCCAGAGCTAATATATTCAATTAAGCTTTCATAATGTACATTTCAACTCTAATCACATGTGAACAATTGGTTTTAATTTTAATTTAAAATATCTTACCAATATGCTTTCTATTTAAAATCTTTAAGTCTCTCTACACTTCCTTGTTATAAATCTTGAGCTCTTTTTTTGACAATTTCATTTTGGACATGAAATAATAACCCTCCCATCCCAGAATCTTGCTTTCCTTCCACCAATTCTGAAAACCTAGTCTAAGTGCATGTTCATGGAAGCTTAAATTTTTTAAGCAAGTCAAAAAAACTTTGTATCTACACAGTTCGTAAGACCCAAAATTTACTACTCACTTATTATCCACATATTCCGCAGGACGGATGGCTTATAAGCACTTAAAAGCATGACCAAGCAAATATTAAATCTCTTGTCACATTTTTCCAACTTTGAAATGAATCAAATAGCATTTGATAACAGAATTATCTAGGGTAAAAGTGATCTAACACAAATCTTGCTCCCATCTCAAGACTAACCTCGAGAGAAAATTTGTGCCATCTGCAAATATTTATCCAGTTTGCTACACACAGCAGTTTCCTAAAATCGGACCAGATCAACTTTCATTGCACAAGAACCTTTTTCAACCCACGTTCTTTAACAAACCATCAACATATCTCAAGCTTTTGTGTATTCTAGAAGTTAGCAATTTACATGCCAAAATCTGATCACACTGAAATTCCTCCTACAGACCAACAAAACAACAAATGCCACTTAAACTCTATTAGCTCCTCCAGAATATCATTTCTCTTGTTGGCCATATCAGGGCCTTACAAACCTGAATACCACCATAAACCAAATGATGATTCTAGTTTCGTAGACAACAAGAATTTACTAACTAGTTCTTCAGTTACCTTAACTGACACCCATCACATAGTCCTAGCAATAGTCCCGACCTTCCTAACGAAGATAAAGCAACTCATTCCCCGAATTTGTTCTCCATAACAAACTATTTGTCTAACAATTCTTTCTCTGTTTCAGCCCTCTTATATTCCAACTCGGTGTGTCATTTTCCTCACTCAATCTCTACGCAACTTGCGAGCTATTTCATCCATCATAATTAACCCCAAAATGAAAATTTCTTTACTCTTTTGACCCCCTCTTAGAAAAAAATTAGAAAAGAGTAAGTACTTTGGTTGGAAACAATATAAGTGAAGCACAAGAACAGGAAGATAGGCGAGACATGTCAAACTCGAGTGGCACACTCAAATATCTTTGAGACGCGGGAACCACATGAGCTTTAAAGTAATTACATGTTTACATAATTTGTTTCTTTCAATGTAAAATGGAACTAGCTTCATATTATGAAGCTAAACTTACCACTGAACACGCCAACGAGTCTCACGCTTTTCAATAACCCGCAGGCAAGCTCGCAATGCCTCCACAGCACACTCTCGAACATCCAGCTTTGGATCCCTCAATGCAACCCAGATAGCATCTACAAACTCAGGAACGTGGACATTGAAAACTGTTGAAGCATTCTCAGCCATTTCCTACAACCATCATTACGGATAGCCACAGATCACACAAGGCAACAAAATTTTCCATCAGACAGTAATCTTTGTTATAAAGACTGGAAAACTATAATACTTCCACAATTTTACCATACTTGATGCTTCTATAGAATGAGTTTTCCCTCGAGACATGAATATATTAATCATGGGGGAAGCGATAACTGAGTAAAGACCTAAATGTGAGTGTGAGCTTTAGCAACCCAAAGAATAAAAGAAGCTGAGGTGGGGGAGAATTGTGTAAAAATGAGCATAGACAACAAGCACATAGAAATAGGACATATATATTCCTCAAAAATAATAGCATTGTCTAACTTGGCAGATTTCCATGCAGCTCAGGACTCCAAAATTTTCTAACTAGCTATATTAGTGATAGTAGTGGGAGGAAAAATTGTGCACTTACTTTTAATATCAAAACAGCAGCAAAACGACGATATTCAATTCTATCACCCTGAAGCCATTCCAGTGCAAGGTTCACCTGCACAGACGAGAGTAGAAATGCCCTTCTAAAATACAAGACCATCATGCTTAAAAACACAGCAAATTTTCAACATACCAGGCGTTCTACTTCATCAGCAGTCATTGCCCCACCAGCTCTAGCCAAGTGACCCAAAACTTTACTTGCAAGAACCAAAAGGTCAGGTTCCTGCTTTGCCTCAAAAGAAGTTCGCATGTAATTTGCAATTTTAGCAACCTTTACAGCATTTTCCCCAACTGTAACTTCTATCAGCTCATCAATAGCCCTCAGAGCACCCATATTCTCAGTGACTTCATTGCTTTCTAAAAGACTAGTAATGCGATCATACAGCAGATCCATAAACCGGGAAAATGCTTCTCCACTGAGATCGTGAGCATATTCCTCTACATGTCTTCTCAATGCTAATGCGGCCCCATCCTATGCATAGGATAAGACCGAAACACTAGTGAATTACCGGTTGAACAAGGATCAGCAATTCAAGACACTAAACAAAAAAAATCTAATACCATAAAATATTAATATCATAATAGTATCAATCAGCAAATTAAGAAAATTTCAGTCTTTTTAGTTATGGCATCAAAGTAGGTTAAATTTCTAGCTAAAGTTGCAGGCATATGATTCTGTGGCTGTCGCTATAATTTTTCAGTTTTAGGAACACAAAAATATCCATGTAAACAAAACCTAAGATTTAGTCTCTCTCAAACATTTCAAGAACTAAAATTCGCACTGAAACGCAGAACTTTTCATTATTAAAATCAAAAAAGGACAACAAACCTTAGGATTGCGGGTGCAGAGGTCAGTAAGAACGCGATTCAGAGAATCGAGGTTTCCAGCGCCGGTGGCTACCGCCGGAGGAATAAACCTAAGTGACTGCGTCATTGTAGCCAGTGCCATGATCGAATATAAGCTTGTGTGTTTGCGTAAATATACACACAAAGACAGCTGCTCAAAACCCTAGCCAGATTCTTGAACTCATCGAAGAATCTGAATCACTCGTGATTCAAGAACAGGAATTTCTGTTTTAACGATCGAAATCTAACATATATTAATTATTACCAATGTACCAGTAAACAGAGAAAATTGCGGTGTTAAGCCACCCCATTTGTTTAGAGTATAATTTTTGGAATAGTAAAAAAAAAAAAAAAAAAAGGTTTATTTTATGTTATTTAATTTTAAAATTATTTTAGAAAATATTTTTTAAAATTTTTTGGTTAAAAAAAAAAA
>CAIGRK010045728.1:0-10527 GCA_903798315.1 Fraxinus greggii | reverse complement strand
ATTTTTGTTGTATAAATTCTGGTTTTCTTCACTTTGCATACCGAAGTTCGTAAACCAAATTCTGGTTCTTCGTTTCTTGTGTATTGTAGTGCTACTCACACAAAAAGATAGTCATTGTATCTTGAGAGTTGATTGCCATAAATCTAGGTATCGTTGCGGGGCAAATTCGACTTAAGGACAAAGTGTTCAACACTTGTCTCAACTTTGATATTACTTCTGCGATACTGTACAATTTTGAAGACTCATTTGGAGACCATTTCCTACCTTTACTCTACCGAAATTTCTACAGATTTTGAAAGAAATTTTGAAGACCTTCTGGGTGTAGTTTGTCACTCCATATTCGAAGTTTTGACAGTGCCACAATTTGGTATGACTTAAAATAAAAATTTAAGTCAAAATCAATATTTAATTTTAATCACACATCTACAACTTTTCAATTATACATTTTATTAGAATTTTTCAAAATCTATTAAAAAAAAATTATGATTTTTAGCTACACCAAATAGGGGCTTAATAAATGTTGAGCACTAACAAATTTAGGACCACATCATGAGACTCTAATTGCTCGAGTTTTGATATTATTTCCTTTGGTTTTAATTCATTTGTGTGTCAAGAGAAGAAACATATTTGCTTTTTTTAGGGCTATAGGGATTAGTCTTGATGATTGATGAGGCCACATCTGATTTGAGTGACTTAATGAGGCTAGGGTTTGTATGAAGGTGAACTTGGAGCATGGATTTCCTTATAGGGTATGGATTGAACGTGGTGGTAACCATAGTGTTTGGCAATGAGTCATATATGAGAACATGCCAGTTTATTGATTTTTAATATAGAAACTTGTGCAACTCCTCAAATCAATGTACTTCATAGACAACTCCTGCTCCCTCCATTGTTGTGCCTCCTTCCTCTTATGCTTCCTTCCACCACTACTAGTAGGGATGATAAGGGTAAAAGCAAGTGATATTTGTTGAGCCAAGGAAAGCAGTGGATTCCAGTTTCTATCGTGCCTCTTATATTCCCCGTTACTTCTGTTACATTACCTCTGTTACAAAAATTGCTCCACTAATGATAGAATCTACCCCTACATCTATAGTGCCTATTCTGACTTCTACTAATTTATAGGGATATTATTAGTTGCTCCAATAGAGGTCCTACTATAGATTCTTACAGGGTTACTAAGCCGACACCATAGGCTTCCATTGGTGCATTCCCTTCCTCTATTACTACTACCCATGTTGTTATTACTTGTCCTGCTACTGAGGTACCCCCTGAGCCTACAACCATCAGTTCTTCTTTATCGAACACATTTGTAGAAGGTACTTAATCATCACAGGGTTCAAGTTCCAGCTTATAGAGCGATATAGAGATACTGTCCCAAAGGGGCTACTGGACATTATTGGTATAAATCAATCACCATCAAGCTTATATTGATAGATCACTTGAAGAAGAAGCATAACATAAAGGTGGGAGCTATCATGAGATTTGCTATTGAGAGCTTGGCTTCCAACATAGTTGGTGGTGAATCTAAGTCCAACTCATCTAAGACTCCTACTTGTACACCTTCACCTATTCCTATCATCACGACTCTGAGTTTAGATAAGGTGAAGGAAAAGACTTAGAGTGATATGGATGATATGGTCCAAGGAGATTGCATTGTGAATACTGAGGTAGTACCTTTTGTTAGTGGTTGCTTAGGCATGCATTGGATGTTGTAGCTACGAGTATAATTAGACTTGATGTACTTGAATTTTGCTCGACACATAGTGGACCGTTGCCCAATCAACCCGTATTCCCTAGACGAGATCCTTCACCAGGGAGCAATCTTAACTACTCAAAGTACTACGATCGGGATATGTTTCATGATTTGCTCCTAAATGTTACAGTTGCTTTCATATTCATTCTTGTTTAAGTTAACCAAAAATCTAAAATAATTATGATTGTTTTATAATTAAAAGTTGGAGCAGTAATAAGAATCTCAGAAAAAATGTTCCGCATGACCTATATGGTGACTGACCGATCCTTATACAATGTCGATCTTTAAGAGACTTCAACACGACTCATACTTTATCACAGTAATTTTACAAGGGAATACACCTCTTGAGAAATAATACAAATAAATTAAGTACTAAGAGAGGTTAACACTTCAGTGAATAGTAATATAACTCAAGGGTTAGATGAAAAATTTTGATGAATATGATAGTCAAAAATTAGATTCAATCAATCAAAGTGTTTCAATAAGAAGATGANAAGTTGGAGCAGTAATAAGAATCTCAGAAAAAATGTTCCGCATGACCTATATGGTGACTGACCGATCCTTATACAATGTCGATCTTTAAGAGACTTCAACACGACTCATACTTTATCACAGTAATTTTACAAGGGAATACACCTCTTGAGAAATAATACAAATAAATTAAGTACTAAGAGAGGTTAACACTTCAGTGAATAGTAATATAACTCAAGGGTTAGATGAAAAACTTTGATGAATATGATAGTCAAAAATTAGATTCAATCAATCAAAGTGTTTCAATAAGAAGATGAAGAAGAAATAAATCCAATGTAGGTTTAAAAATCTTCTCAAAATATATCTCTCTTTGATAACTAATTGTATTAAATTAAGTACTAACAGAGAAATGAGAAACTTTGACGAATATGATGATTTTACAAGTTTGATTCAATCAATCAAAGTTTTCAATATGAAGAAGTAGAAAAATTTATGCAATGTAAGTGCAAAGATCTTATTTAAAAATAAATCTCTATTTTAAGATTGATTAAAATAAATTAAACACAAAGAGAAATGAAATACGTTGATGAGAAAAATGATTCAAGAAATTTGATTTAATAATCAAAGTTTTTGTTATGAAGAAATAAATTAAATGAATATAAAAAGTAAACTCAAAGAAGATTTTTCACATATATATTTCACAAGATAGCTCTATTTTTGTTATTTTATGAATAAAAAGTGAAGTGGTATTTATAATATTCAAAATGCCACAATAAATCTGGATGTACGGGTGGCTCATCCGGTCGACCGCCTCTTGCGCGGATGACCAATATAGTTATTTATACAGTAAAAATTAGAAGTCGGAATGATCAAATTTTGGACCATTGGAAATTTTTAGTTGACCACCTCTTTCGGCCGGTTGACCGTTGAGCAGTTTGGCCTTTTATATGTTTTGACCCCGTTTGTTCCGATTTGAAGGTTTTGAAATGCATGGACCTTTGGAGAGTATTTCTAACTAACTATTTAAGATAAAAAGTGTTTTTCAAGTCTAAATATCATTTTTCAAAGTCATTTTTACATTGGATTAAAACATTGCATTTGAATGACTTTGATACACAAAATTGTGTTTAATGCATGGAATGGCTTTGAGTTTTAGCATTCATTGACATATGTCAAAGTGTTAGTACCTTTACATTTTATCTAAGAAATTAAGTCTTTGATCTTGGTTCGAAGTTTGACTCTTAAGTTATTGAGTGTGTGACTTCGATTTTGACTTGCTTTATGAGTCTAATTTGTGATGATAGCTTTTGATTTTTTGACGACTATCGATCAATTTTTCATCACATGCTTTGAAAAACTATACTCACTTAAATTCAGCTCGTTAGTAAATAAGATTAACTTATTTGTTATAATAAAAACTTGAAGGTTATAATCAACCATATGTCAACATTTTCTACAATTTAAAGAATAATCATATTTATATGGAATCCCTAAACTAATTAAAAGCGGAATTAAACCATAAAATATATAAAAAAGATACCATATAGTTTTAACAAAAATAAGTCTAGGCAAAATTTGGAAAATCGCGTCTCAGTTTTAAACTATGCGGCTGCATAGATTTATTGCATGCGGTCGCATAGGTCAGTATTTTGCCCTCATTTTGGTTAGAATATATATGGATGCATTCGCCCGCATGCATAGGTGTGCTATGTGGTTGCATAGCTTTGCCCTTCTGCTCCCTCGCCTGTTGCTTGCACCAAGTTGATCCATCTTTTTTTTTCTTTCAAGCCCAACATGAAACTTGTTCGCTTGCTTGTTGTGATCGATGTTTCATCCACTGTAGCTTGAATAAGCAGTCTTATAGCTTCGTTGACCTTCTTTTCCCGTGACCTCATCATTGGTCCTTCCTACACGATCAACAGATCCTTATCCTCGCTATCTCTCGTATCATGGTTCTGATCATTTCTTCCCTCTGCAAAAGGATTCATGCCTAAATCCGAACATGCATAAAACAAGGAAAGATTAGAACCATTAAAACTAGTAGAAATATTATCCTCACCTGGAAGGCCCAACTTATAGGCATTGATTTTTTCAAGCACTTGGAATGGTCCATCGCCTCTCGATTGCAACTTTGACTTCTTTTAAGCTAGAAAATGTTCATTTCTCATATGCATCCAAACCAAATTTCTTGGTTCAAATGTAACACACTTTCATTCCTTATTTGCTTGAGAAGCATAAAACTCATTTTTATTCTCAATTTGGCACCGTACCTTCTCATGTAGAGATCTTACCAACCCGGTCTTTCTTCTTTCCATATATGCTACCTCTTTCATCAACAGGTAAATGAGTTAAATCCAGAGGTGGTAGTGGATTAATACCATAAAAAATTTCAAATGGAGTATAAAAAGTAGTAGAATGTGTGACCTTATTATATGCAAATTCTATGAATGGCAAGCAATCCTTCCAACTCTTCAAGTTCTTATTGACTATAATGCTCAATAGTTGTATCATAGTCTTATTAACCTCAGTTTACCCATCTGTTTATGGGTGACAAGTTGTAGAAAATAATAACTGAGTTCCTAACTTACCCCAGAAAACCTTCCAAAATTGACTAAGGAACTTAACATCCCTCTCAGATGAAATACTCCTTGGTACCCCATATAAGCGCTCTATTTCTTTAAAGAATAAATTCGCAATATTTAACCTTAAAGTGACCCATTAAACCTCCACTATGTGTTTCACGTACTAACAATTCTCTCATTCAACACCTAGGTATATATAATTTATTCTCTCGAAAAAAATATCCATAATGCCTAAAGAATATATCTATTGCACCTTTGTCACATGATTCATAAATATTAGAAAAATTTGGGTCATTAGTATACATATTCCTAATATATTCAAATCTTGGCAATTTAGTGCCTAAAGAAGTAAGAAGCGCATACCTCCTTGATGATGCATCCGCTACCACATTTTCTTTACCTCGTTTGTATGAAATAATATATGGAAATATATCGGTGAACTCCATCCACCTTGCACGCTTCTTGTTTAGTATACCTTGACCCCTTTAAATATTTTAAGGACTTATGATCGGTGTGAATCACGAACTACGTTGGCCATAGGTAGTGCTGTCATGTCTCCAAAACTCGAACAAGTGCATACAAATCTTTATCATATGAAGGATAGTTGAGAACTGTACCACTTAGCTTTTCACTAAAGTAAGCTATTGGCCTTCGTTCTTACATCAAGACAGCTCCAATACCTATTCATGAAGTACAAATCAAAAGTATTGTTAAAGTTAAGTAGTGATAAAATCGGTGCAGTACACAACATATCCTTAATATTATTAAAAACACGTTATTGTGCAATGTCCCAATGAAAACTCCTACATTTTTCTTTACAATCTTCGTGAGTGGTGTGGTAAGTTTGCTAAAATCTTTGACAAAACGCTTATAAATGTTATCTAAACCATGAAAACTTCTTACCGCGGTTATGCTTTTAGGCGTTAACCACTTCTTGATAGTTTTTATTTTCTCCACATCTACTTCAATTCTCTTTGCACTAATAACAGAACCAAGAGAAGCTACTTTTCCATGCAAAATATAAACTTTTTTAAAGTTGGCATAAAGTTGTCCTTGTCTTAAGACTACAAGCACATATCTTAAATGTTCTATATTCTCATTTAAATCCTTATTATATACCAAGATCTCATCAAAGTAAACTACTATGAATGTACTATATATGCACGCAAGACATGGTTCATTAATCTCATAAATATGCTTGGTGCATTAGTAAGTCCAAATGGCATGACTAACCACTCATATAAACTCTACTTAGTCTTAAAAGCAATTTTCCAATCATCCTTCTCTCTCATCCTAATTTGATGATATCCGCTTTTAAGATCTATTTTATTAAATATGCATGATCCATATAATTCATCTAACATATCATCTAACTTAGGTATATGGTGACAATATTTTACCATTATGTTATTGATCGTCCGACAGTCTATGTACATTCTCCAAATTCCATCTTTTTTCGGCACGAGTAGCACTGACACGACACAAGGACTCATACTTTCCCTCACATACCCTTTACTCATCAATTCTTCCACTTGTCTTTGAAGTTCCTTGGTCTCCTCGGGAATACTCCAATAAGCTAGCTTTTTTGGAATGACAACTCCATGTACAAAATTAATTTGATACTCAATGCTTCGAATGGGTGGTAGCCGAATAGGCATGTCCTCCGGAAACAAGTCTTAGAATTTCTACAACAAAGAAGTAGTCAAAAAAGGGATGGATGCTTTAGATTCCTCAACCTTGAGGAGTGATTCCTTATAAACCAACAAGATCATAGATCGGTTCTCAACTACTGCCCTCTTCAACTTACTCCATTTTGCAAAAAAATTCACTTTCAACTTTTTTTCCTTTCATAAGAGTTTTTCTATACTCTTTTGTGACTCTACCCTTTTTTCTTCACAACTAACCACCTCTCTTTCTCTTGATTTCTTGTTGTGAAATATCGATCTCTCTCCTTTTCTCTCAATCTTTTTTCTTTCTAACTTTTCAATTTGAGTTGATTTTCATAAATTTTTGCTAGTGTTAACGGTGTAATAGTAATAGACTTTCCATCTTTAGTGAAGTTGTACCTATTTTTGTACTCATCATGCATCACCTTCTTATTATATTGTCATGAACTCTCCAACAAAATATGTCCAACATGTATAGGACTACATCACACATTACTTCCTCTTCATACCTCCTAATTGAGAAACTCACCTACACTCGCACATTCGCCTTAACCTCTCCATATTCGTCCAACCATTCAATTTGTAAGGTCTAAGATGTTTTAGTATAGTTAACCCCAATTTCTTAATAAGTGCAGCGCTAGTCACATTGGTACAACCAACTCCATCAATAACATACTACATATTTTACTTTTGATGTGGCATCTCGTATGAAATATATTCTGCCTTTGTTGCTCCAAGTCATCCACTTTGATTTGAGCACTAAGAGCTCGTCGTGTAACCAACAACTCTTCCACTGCATACTTCAATTTCTTACCATCACTAGCATCCTCCAATTCCGACATGCCATCATAATCACCCTTACTATCACTCACCACTTCTCCATTATCTCGTAAGATCATCGTCCTTTTGTTTGAATATTGATAAGCAATGTGTCCCGATCCCAAACACCTAAAGCATTTGATATCCCGATTCCTAAGGGGTTGGGATTCAGCCTTGGGTGTAGCTTTGCTAGCAACTTCCTCTCTTCCCTTCGCTAGCTCAATTCTATTTTTTGAAATAACTCCATCACCTTTATTGTTATCCCACTTCGATTTCCAAGAAGGGTTAGGACCCAAAGAACCCGATGGGTATCTAGCTCCTCCCTTCCTCTTCAACTGTCTCTCCACCTTCATAGGTACATGTAGCGTGTCCTCCAACTCTATATAATGTTGTAGTTCTACCACATTAGCTATCTATCTATTCAAACCATTCAAAAATTGAGCTATGGTGGCTTCTCAATCCTTCTCGACATTCGCTCTAATTGTGACAATCTTCATCTCCTTGTGATAATCTTTCACACTCCTAGATTCTTGATAAAGGTTTCGTAATTTTTTATAAAGATCCATATAGTAATAATTATGAACGAACATCTTCCTCATGATAACATTCAATTCTCCCCTTGTTTCAATAGGCCTCTAATGATTCCCCCTCCTAGAAGTTGTTATATGATCCCACCAAATGAAAGCATAATCGGTAAACTCAACGACAGTAAGTTTTACCTTTTTCTCTTCCTAGTAGTTATGGAAATCAAATATAAGTTTTATCTTCTTCTCCCAATCAAAATATACATTCAAATCGCTTTTTCCTTTGAATTAAGGAATATCAACTCCATCTCCAACATAATCTCTAGCCGTCCTATCATGCTTATCTCATCTATTCTTCATCCTTCCTATTTCAACTTCCACTAATACATCTTCATCATTTCTACTACCCGCTTCATTTTCTCCACCAATATCCGCTCTAGGATCCCGCCTACATTTTCTCCTCGTGTTAGGAATTTCTCTAGATTGTTCCCTACGCAAATTAGCAAGCAATGTATCTTGTCTCTCCATCCACACCTATTGCCTATCCATTCGATCTCCAATATTACCAAACAACCTTTCAAATCATATCATCTCCTCCGTCATGATGATTTAACTATTCTTCCCACTTGAAGTAGAATTGTCTCTGTCAGATATCCTAAATCTAAAATAATATTTGTCTCACGTGTGTACAATTGTGTAGCACTCAATTTCATTTTTTTTCCTCTATTAGTCTTATCACATTACCTTTTTTAACTTAATGCTTACTTGCAAGTATCTCAAAGACTTAATTCGATCTTAATAAAAAAATTCAACCCTTGTGAAGTTCAAAGAAAGAATTAAGGAAAATGATCTAGAATGATTTAAGAAAGTAGCAATTTGAACTTTAAATGGAAACGCCAAGGATAAATTCAAGAAAATGTTTCTTGTATTTGGACTATACACTTTTTTTTTATTTTTACTAAATACGATAGAATTCAACAAAGAGCCTGAAAATCAAAAATGAATTGATTTGGGCATTAATTTAGAGCACAAACAAGTTCTGAATTTTATTATTAATTTTTTTTTTTGTATTTTAATATGATTGAATGACTCAAAAGATGAAGAACATAAGAACAAAAATGAAGACTCAAACAAAAAAAAAAGAATTAAATGATATGACCTTGATTTTTGGAGCCAAATTCTGATACCAATTGATGTGAATCCTCATTACAATTGTAGTTGCGAAACCCACAACAAATTAGATCAAACCCAATAAAGCCAAGAATCAATGTTTGAAAGAAAGTTCAACCCAATAAATTATTGAACCAAAGAACCAAGATAATTACAATAATATCTTGATCCCATGATCACAAAATTTATGAATCTTACTTGAATTGTTGAACACCACAAGAATTTAATTCTTGATAAGTTCAGAATTAATTTATGAAGAACAAGAAGAAAATAATATGTCTTGCAATAATATCTCCCAATTATGTGTTTTCTACAATGAAAAGAATAATCCTATTTATATGGAATCCCTAAAACCTATTTAAAAATTGAATAAAGCCTCAAAAATATATCAAAAATATACCATACAAAAGTTTTAAAAAAATAGAAGTCTAGGCAAAATTTGGAAAATTGCGTCCCAATTTTGAACTATGCGGCCACATAGATTTATTGCATGCGGTAGCATAGGCTATTATTATGCCCTTACTTTGGTCACAATATGGCTGCATGTGGCTGCATGCATAAGTGTGCTATGTGGTAACATAGCTTTGCCGTTCAGATCCCTCATTTGTTGCTTGCTCCAAGTTGATCCGTCTTATTTCTTTTTCCAAGCCCAACATGAAACTTGTTCTTTTGCTTGTTATGATCGATGTTTAATCCACCGTAGTTTGAACAAGCAATTCTATAGCTTTCTTGACCTTTTTTGTCCGTAACCTCGTCATTGGTCCTTCCTCCATGATCAATGGATCTTTATCCTCACAACCTCTCGTACCATGGTTCTCATCAATTCCACTCATTGAATGTAAAATCTCTATTTTCTTGCTCTTCAATGATAAAAACTAGGTTATCTTTGTTCTGGACGGCCACTTGATAATAGGATGTTGAAAAATTGCAAACCAAAAGATACCGAAATAAGAAAAGGTAAAAAAGAGTTTTCTTCTCGTTTTACTTTGGAGCACGTGCCCCAGGTGATTTTGGAACCACAGGAGGCCTCAAAAGAGGCTCAAGCATGCACCTCGCCTTGGATCATGTGCTGGACAGCCATCGATGTTTTTATCATAATTTTATCCGTTGATATTTGATTGAGGTGATTCAAAATGCATTGAAAAGATAACTCAAAAGAATAAAATTCTTCTAGAAGTAATATTTTTACAATTCAAACATTTTTAATGCTAAAAATGGGTCCAATATGAGGATGAAAAATTGGCGAACTACTTTTTTCAGTTGTGAATTGATGTGTGATAATATTTTAACTATATTTCATCTCTTTGACTCTTTTCTTCATCAATTGACCTCTGGCACATCTCGAATCTTAATCTTGAGGTCCAATAAACCTTTTACGTATTTACGCTTTAGTCTCCAAACTTTAAATTTCTTACAATTTAGTCAATTTTCAACTTTTTCTCCAATTCCACCATTTTATGTTGTTTTGTACCTATGAAACACAATACATATCGAATTAAGCTATAATTCATCAAAACAACCAATAAATACTCTAACTTAAA
>CAIGRK010045635.1:10000-17382 GCA_903798315.1 Fraxinus greggii | reverse complement strand
AAAAAAAAAAAAAAAGAAGATTTAGAACTTTTCTTTATTCGTGATGTTGTTTGTATTGAGTAGATGAGTTTCGTAGCCTTACTGGAATTAATTTAGAATGTATCATATGCTTAAACCCGCAATGAAGCGCTAACCTATAGGTTGGTACCTTATCCCTCTTCCCTTTTTGCAGGGGTTTAGGCATTTCTGTATATATATGATACTAAAATTGATTTCGGTCTTCTGCTTTTTCTGTTGTCTTTTGTTCAATTTGTGCCTATTGATGAATTCTTGCTTTCTTTCTTTGTTCCAGCATAATTTGAAATTATAGTAGCAGATGTGAAGATTACATGGCAATTATCAAGGTGAACATTTGCGTCAAAACTGCTTCTGGTTACGAAGAGTTAGCAAGAAGGACGATATCATAATAAATATTTTTGTTTGATTTAAAGGACGGGAAGCTAACCCATCACTTGACCAGTTGCTGCACTAAAGAAGTTCTTGTGTGTAATCTAATCGTATCTGCTATTTGTTCACTGTTGGTTCCAAGCATAGAGTGAATTTGAGGAACTGTCTAAATTCATTGGGAATATCCATATGGGAAATGATGTATTTGTTGTCCTGGACGATATAATAGTAGATTTAGTGTTCTATTTTTTTCACACGCTATCTAGTAATGTGAGCTTAGTGTTTATTTAAGCTGTGTACTAATTAAGTGGTCTTACCAATCTTTATATTGGCCGATATACCTTTTGCAATGCTCTCGATGGTTGACTGTTCATGTTGCAATTCTTGGTGCAAGTTTGGAACATAATAATAGATGACGGTTTTAATATTGTCCAGCGTCCAATGAGACTGCCCTTGTTAAAAGAATATCTAATGGAAATTGGGTTTTGCAGTTATTCCAATGGATGTCATGCATAGTGCACAAGTCTCGTCTTAAATCCAGATGAAAGAAACTATTTCGTGGGACCCTTTGACTCATGACTTGGAGATTACATTGTAAACTCGTTGACAGTTTGGCACCAATGAAAACCTCAAAAACCTTATCCTTCATCTCCAATCTAATCTTCCCAATATCCACTTTGTACATCCAAAACCATCCATTTCCCCCCACGAAGGAACACATCAGCTAGGCCACTCTCCATATCTAACGTTCACAAGCCACAAGAAAAAGAAAAGCAGAGAAAGCAGTAATGGCTTCAACTGCATGCTTCTTGAACCCCAATGTACTCTCGACAAGTACCAGATCACCTCAACGTTATGCGCCGTCCCTCAAGCCTAGCCAATTAGTTTGCCGTGCCCACAAACAGGATGATGACAACAATGCTTTGCCTATTTCTCGTAGATTGGCTCTCACTGTTCTAATTGGTGCTGCTGCTATAAGCTCCAAGGTTTCCCCTGCCGATGCAGCCTACGGCCAAGCTGGTAATACCTCAAATCCACGAGTCTTTGTGCGCAATAAAGTTGTATTTCTCACTCGAGATTTAGTCTGTTTAGTTGAACGATTAAATTGCAGCAAACATTTTTGGGAAGCCAAAGGAAAACACAGATTTCTTGCCCTATGCTGGAGAGGGATTCAAGTTGTCAATACCCTCAAAGTGGAATCCAAGCAAAGAAAGAGAGTTTCCTGGTCAAGTTCTGAGGTATGAGGACAATTTTGATGCCACCAGCAATGTATCTGTTATGGTCACCCCCACTGACAAGAAATCTATCACTGACTATGGTTCTCCTGAAGACTTCATCTCAAAGGTAATCATTTTCAAACCACTTCATCTAAAAATTTAAACTGTTGGAGTCTGTTAACTTCAACTCACATCCCATGTATATGTTATTTGAATGAGGCGTCGTCTCAATATTATAAACAATCAACGTTTGTGAGTTAATGAAATATTGATGTCAATAATTTCAGGTGGACTATCTCCTAGGAAAACAAGCCTACTTCGGAAAGACTGATTCAGAGGTAAATCACAAGTGAATCAGAATCATACATTTTTGCAATATATACTTGTTTAAATATTTTGGTTTCTTGTAACTTTTATTATTTTTTCGCTTCGCATACGCTGGAGGTCAGGCTATACGTCCCCTCTCAAATGTTATCGAATGCCCCCTTCCATCCAAACGACCACTGTTTTATTTGCATATTTGAACGCTCCCTTTCCATATAAATCAGTCTTATGAAATTATAATTTTAGGGTGGATTTGATGCCAATGCTGTGGCAACTGCAAACATACTGGAGACGGAAACTCCAGTTATTGGTGGAAAACAGTACTATTTCATATCTGTGTTGACAAGGACGGCTGATGGAGATGAGGGCGGCAAACACCAACTGATCACAGCCACTGTGTCTGATGGGAAGCTTTACATTTGCAAGGCTCAAGCTGGAGACAAGAGATGGTTCAAAGGTGCAAGGAAATTTGTGGAGAGCACAGCAAGTTCATTCAGTGTTGCTTGATGTGGGATGTGGATTATTTGTATGTAATTTCACTTATACAATCTTTGATGAATTGAGTTGTTTTAAACTTTTACTCAAAAGTTTTTGAGTTATGGAGACAGCTAATATAGATAATTCAGCACTACTTTTGCATATAAGTCCGTACAATGAATTGCCTCGATGTAAAACAAGACACTATCACTCTCTGAACTGCTACAAAAAATTCTTCAAATGAGTAAATGTAAGGAAACCCTAAAACGATGAGTTATAATTCTCCTATATGATGGTATTTTATTACGACTCAAGTGAAGAAACTTATTCAAGGGTCATCGTTAACAACTTTTTGGTGCGAAGTCTTAGCGATGAAGATGCCAGCTTATAACTTTCATCTTGCCTACACTACTTTGTGAGGGGGCGAAATGCTTATCGAATAACCATTCTTCATTAGGTTCATCCCAAGCAACATACATTCAAGTAAAAATTAAGTACCAATCCGTTTTTCAATTAGGAATACAAGTAACTTCGTGTAGCAACCACGAAGAATGCACACTAACAAACACAAACGAGGTGGGTGCAATCAACCCTAACCAACAAAGACACGACACTCAGTGTTGTCTAGTGTATTTACACATTTTCATCAAATTCACCAAATTATACCAAAACATAGAGCAAGTAATATAAATATAGCAATGTAAGATGCAAGAACAAGAAAATATAACCGAACTACTCAACATGTAAAACTCATATATCGAGGACATATTTTGTATGTTAGATTGAACACGAAATGGATAAAGATCTCACAACCGCCTTTCTAAAGGTTTTATTATAGCCAAAGCATTAAAAGGGCAACACCAAAGTGTAACTAGTTCAGACATATTCAAGCCAGTCGAACAAATAGGTATTTCGTTCCAAATTGGTCACCATACTAGCACATTTCCTATAATTTGGTCATTTCTTCAATAGTCTGATTAAAGAAAAAACTGACATGACAATTTTGCATTAATCAAGCTAACAGACATGGGCGGGGCGACCACCTGAAAATAAAGTTTTAAGTTCAATGACGCACTCGAAACAAAATGAAGTTCAATCGACCCACAAGGAATTTTATTGAAGTTCGTTAACTACCAGTGTATTTTAACCCATTGTGTAGGGTAAACAGGTGTTCTATTTTCTCTTTTTGCATGTGCATCCGTGTGACAGCAAGCATCAATAATCCAACAATTATTTTTCCCATATTTTCATCTTTATCATCAATCTTTTTGGTCATTGGTCAGCTGCTTAAAGAACAAACATGCCAGCAGATGCAAACATGGAAAGTACACTTCTTGTTCAATATTTGTCAACTGACTACTGAAGTGAAAAAATTTACATGAAGCAATTTGTTAAGAAATACAATGACAGAAGGTGTTTCTTGTTTCCAACTTCAAGTTCCACCATTGCAATGGTAGGTGCCATTACTGTGCTTATCATGATGATTCAAACATACCCGATTTAAGCCCCATATGCGAATTGTACGGTCATCACTTGCGGAGGCCAGCATGTGAGGATTAGCAGGATTCCAACTAACACAGTTGACAGCCCCAGAATGTCCAGACAATGTCAAAACGAGTTCTCCTGAGTCTCGGTGCCATATATAAACCTACAGATGGTGAAACCATTAGTCTCTCTCCAAGAACAGAAATCTGCAGTTCAGCATTTATTTTATCAAATGAAATCAGTAAGGATCCTTAGAATCCACAAATAAGAGTTTATTTGAACATTTAGACACCTTGAACCAGGAAGACAGATAATGGGGACAGGAATCAAGTGGGATCATGGAAGAGCGGGTCCCTTTGTGGAAATCTTATAAAACAGGAAGGAGGGAAAAGGTAATAAGATAACCATTACCAATACAAAATTCGCCCAACCCTAAAAATAGTTGATACAATAATGTGATCAAGATGTCAACCAGTGTTCCCAAGGAAAAAAGATGGTGTTGCACGAGAGTAAAAATAACAAGAATCATTTAATACCCTGTGCACATAAAAAATAATATGATACTAAAGGTCGACGTTACGTGGCAATAGGGAAGTAAATCATTAATTACATTTTTCTAGAGAACTATGTATGATTTAATTACAAAATTTTCATTATGACAATATACTTTGTTTTTCTTTCTTTTTCTCATACAGACGTAGGCACTTTCACACTGTCCATACAATCCTATTTAATATATTCCTTTCAATAAAGCATTCCATAGGAGTCTATCCCTTCCATGCTGTACACCCCACGAGGCCATTCGCCTACCAGTTCTTGTAACTAAACAATTAACATTCTGGATAGCACAAGTAAGATGATTTTAGTGGCATTTATATGCAGTCATGATTCTTGCAGCTTAGAAAATCATGATAGGAAGCCTTCTTCAAATCTTGTCATAGCTCAATTTGCTTAAATGATTATGAATAGGACCAGCTGAATCATAGACAGAATTATATCATTTCAAGATCTGGTACAGAACATGCCACTCCAATGTGTTGGCTACATGAAAATAATGAATTCACAGAATACAGATTCCAATTGTGGTTGAATCTTTATATGGTACCTGATGTAACGAAAGACACGAATATGGCAAAACAATATGACCAACTTACCTGTAGTCATTTCATCTTAGTAACATCCAGCAACTAATAATACTTATTATACATGAAACTCCTCTTTACTGTATACATGCTATAAAACAATAACAGGCACTACAAGTATTAACAGACGCAGACCTTTTAAATATTTTTAAATTGAATTGCTTATTCAAGTTTCCATTATTTTCTAAAATATCCCTCAGTGGACTTAATATTTCAAGGCCCTTGAGCTATCCTCAACCTACTCGCCATGTCCGCCAACAAAGAAAAACAAGGTAAAGAGAAAAAGCTAGAAAACATTGTTAAGTATAAATTCTTACAATCAATACTTTAACTTTTTACTTTTTTTTCGAATTGTGTCACAGTAGCATATGCATGAGTTATATATGTATACAAAATACAGCATGTAACCTTTAACGCATGCATTTAGTCATTTGGAGGCTAGTAGTGGCAGGGGACTGGTGGTGATGGAGGACTGGCCGGGAAGGTACAACTGTAGCAATAGCGGTGGATTGAAGTCAGAACGGTGACAGCATAGTTTTCTCATGGGAAAGAGCATGTTTGGCTAAGTTTGAAAAGGAAGAATTTACTTCAAAACTTTTTGTTTCTAAACATGTTTGGATATTTTAGTTTTTGTTCACCAAACTGAGACAAAAATATAACTCAGCTTCAAAGTAACTCTTCATTGGCGCCAAAATAAATAGCTAATTTATATTCAACTATGACCAACAACAGTAATATCTAATACTTATTTAGTTATGAGTATCATTTTTAAACTTAGCCAAATATATGAATTCGAGTATATGCATAAATCTATTACATTACCATTCCACATCTATTATGCGAATGACCATGACCAAAGTAATAGCTAATTAGCCATCTAAACATCGTTTAGGATATTGTAAATACACCAAGAATATACAATTTGAATTTTTATTAAAGGTAAAAAATATGTGGCAACACGAGTCTTGTCATGGATTTGGTCCAAAAATAGCAGTCTTAGAGTAATGAACACTTCTCGAAGCATGAAAATATTGGAGAAAAACATACACTCGTTCACAACAATAGTCTCGAATAAACAGTTTGTCATGATAGTAATTCATTAATTACTAAACATAATTATCATCGACACTGAAACAACACATGCCACGCTTTGTGTAATTGGTTACGAATATAAGGCATGCTTCACACGTTAATCTTCTTCCTTGAGATTGGTTGAGAATAAGGAATTCTGTTTTGTTGAACCACCTAATCTCAAAGCTTGAATTTTTTGAACACAGTACAAGCGTAAGCAAAGGTCCTAAATTCAAATCTCAAACTACCTATCTACAAAATGTTGCACATGTCAGATCCGGTCTGCCATGACGATGCATGTTGAAGACAACCTCTAATTAGATAAACTTATCCTTTCTAAAACAACTTTAGATGACGGTTCAACATTTTTTACCAGAGCTACTTTTGAATATCAAATGGATTTAAAAATGATAAAAGGAGATAAAAATTGCAAGGAAATAAAATAAACTTCAAAAATCAACATGTGAAGAGAAATCACCTTTGAGTCCTCACTTCCGCTAGCGATAAATGCTTGATCTAGTCCACCGAAGCAGGATTTTAGAACAAAACGAGAACGTTTGTGACCTTTGAATTTGGCTACTAGATTTATAGCAGCCTCTATATTCCAAAGATGAATCTCTTGGTTCGACAGGCTGACAAGCAAAAACTTGCTGTCGTCAGATAAAGCAAATGACACTATATTATGACCCTCTTCTACTAATTTCTCCGACTGTGATTCCCATCCAAATAACAGTATCGTAGTCTCTTTACAGACAGTAATAAGCTGTTTCCCATCCCTAGTTATTCCCAAGTCAGATATCCTAATAGTTCTTTGTCCTTTCCAACATTCTACTTCTCTCCCTTCCAGATCCCACATACTAATGCTTTTGTCAGTAACACCAGAAAATATCCTTTTTCCATCTGGAGCCCATCCACAAGAGACAAAACCGAGGCCATTTTTTTCGTAAATATGGAGGCATTCACCGGATGTAACATCCCATCGTCTCATTGCCTCATCCACTCCACAAGTAAGAAATTGTTGATCATTAGGGCTCCATGAAATACACGAGACAGGTTTCCGATGACCAGACAATCTATGCTTCAAGGAGACTCGACCATCCAATTTTACCTGATAAAAGCGAAGTCATTAAAAGAAACACAGTGTACATATCATATGATGTAAGTGAGGCAACAGCATTTTGTAGTCTATTTGACGTCACTCCATCCAGACCACATTAACACGAGAACAACAATCTAAACAAAAGTAACGCCTTTGAGTAACACACTCAACACTAGAACA
>CAIGRK010045635.1:0-7500 GCA_903798315.1 Fraxinus greggii | reverse complement strand
TACACCAAAGTTCATGTGTCGATACTCCTCAACAAAACGGAGTAGCGAAAAGAAAAAATACGCACATTCTAGAGCTTGTTAGATCACTTATGTTTTCCACTCATGTAGCAAAACACTTTGGGGGGAAGCCATACTCACGGCAACTTATCTCGTAAACCGAATGCCTTCCTGTGTCTTAAACTTCTCAACACCGTGTCAACTCCTTCTTCACTCTTATCCCAACACCCGAATTGTCTCAACAATACCACTCAAAGTATTTGGCTGCTCCGTGTTTTTCCATGTCAACCAACAACACAGAAGTAAACTCGACCCCAAAGCACTCAAGTGTATATTCCTTGGTTACTCTCCAAACCAAAGAGGGTAAAAATGCTATTCCCCAGTTGCAAAAACACTATACACTTCGATGGATGTTACTTTCTTTGAACATCAACCTTACTACCCCAAATCTGATATTCAAGGGAGAATCTCATACAGGAATACCAGCTTTGGGATAGTGATGCCACAACAACCAACAACTGCCCAAGTCCCCAAGTCACCATCCCNTGTTTTTCCATGTCAACCAACAACACAGAAGTAAACTCGACCCCAAAGCACTCAAGTGTATATTCCTTGGTTACTCTCCAAACCAAAGAGGGTAAAAATGCTATTCCCCAGTTGCAAAAACACTATACACTTCGATGGATGTTACTTTCTTTGAACATCAACCTTACTACCCCAAATCTGATATTCAAGGGAGAATCTCATACAGGAATACCAGCTTTGGGATAGTGATGCCACAACAACCAACAACTGCCCAAGTCCCCAAGTCACCATCCCTCCTACTCCAAACCACAGTCACCAAACAGAAACAAGATCTGAAAATCTTCATTCAAAATCTGGAATTCAAAAAGAATCTGAAAATCTTCCACCTTCTTCAACTCCTAGCCAATGTCCGAAACCTGCAATCAATGGTGAGTTCATCGTATATTATCGGAAGGAGAAAATTCAAGAAGATTTAGAGCAACAAGCACCTCCCAAGCAAGGTCAAAAATCTGATCCGAATGCAAGAACACATGAAACTTCACCAGGTAACAATAGCTCTGAATTCGTCACTAATGAGTTTATTGCTAATGATCTTGATTGTCCCATTGCTTTAAGGAAAGGTAGGAGGTCATGTACCAGTCATCCAATCTACAACTTTGTCTCATATAAAGGGTTGTCACCTAGCTTCAAAACATTTGTGGCAAATCTGAACAAAGTGCAGGTTCCTAACTCCATTCAAGAAGCCATTTCAATTCCGGAATGGAAGACTGCAGTATGAGAAGAAATGCAGGCACTAAAGAAAAATGGAACTTGGGAGATTTCAAACCTACCGAGTGGGAAACATCCAGTAGGATGTAAATGGATATTCACTGTCAAATACAAGGCTGATGGAAGCGTGGGCAGATTTAAAGCACGACTGGTTACAAAAGGGTTCACTCAATCCTATGGCATCGACTACCAAGAGAGGTTTGCTCCAGTAGCCAAATTAAACACTATTCGGGTACTACTATCATTAGCTATTAGCTGCCAATCTTGACTGGCCTCTCCACCAACTTGATGTTAAGAATGCATTTCTCAATGGAGACCTTACAGAAGAAGTCTACATGGACATTCCTCCCCGCTTTGAAACAAAGGCAACTATGAATAAGGTATGTAAGGTGAAGAAATCCCTTTACGGACTGAAGCAATCCCCAAGAGCTTGGTTTGATGGGTTCAACAAAACAGTGAAGAAGTATGGGTATTCTCAGTGTCAAGCAGATCACACTTTGTTTATCAAACACTCAACCAGAGGAAAGTTGGCGATTCTCATTGTGCATGTAGATGACAACATCTTAACAGGTGATTATGAAGATGAACTGATCAAGCTCAAAACCTTACTTGCCAAAGAATTTGAAACCAAGGATCTTGGGAACCTAAAATATTTCCTTGGAATGGAAATAGCCTGGTCAAGAAAGGGAATTTCAGTGTCACAATGGAAGTATGTACTAGATCTTCTTAAAGAGACGGGAATGCTTGGGTGCAAACCCGCTAAAACACCCGTGGACTCAAGTGCTAAAATTGGAGCTAATAAGGACAAAGACTTGTTAGGAAGCTGATTTATCTCTCACACACCAGACCTGATATTAGGTTCTTAATTAGTGCAGTCAGTCAATTCATGAATGATCCAACTGAAGAACATATGGAAGCTGTCAACTGCATACTGAGGTATCTTAAAATGACACCAGGTAAAGGCTTGTACTTTAGGAAAAACACAAGGAAAGATATTGAAGTGTTCACTGATGGTGACTGGGCCGGATCAATAACTGACCGAAGGTCAACATCTGGTTATTGTGCGTATGTGTGGGAAAACTTAGTAACATAGCGAAGTAAAAAACAACCAGTAGTTTCTCGGAGCAGCACAGAAGCAGAGTTCAGAGCTATGGCACTCGGAATTTGTGAGGGAATATGGCTAGAAAGACTAATAAGCGAACTAGGAATCATCACTTCTGAACCAATGAAGGTATTCTGTGACAATCAGTCAGCTATTAACATTGCAAAGAATCCGGTGCATCACGACAGGACAAAACATATGGAGATAGATTGCCACTGCATAAAGGAAAAGATAGAAAATGGGATAGTTAGTTTCCTATACACACCGACAGCTCAGCAAATAGCAAATATTCTCACTAAAGCTCTACCAAGGAAGAATTTTGAAGAGTTGAGTTTCAAGCTTGGCTTGATTAACATCTAGCTTGAGGGGGAGTGTAGAAATACCCGATCCCTGATTTTCAGGGATACAACTACAACAATTCTGATTTTATTTTTAGTTCATGTTAATTTAGTAATAAAGAGATTTTGGGGAAATTCCTGATATCTCTATTAGTTTGTTTCCTATTTTGTAGTTTCCTATATTTGTATTTGGCTAGTTTCCTGATTTTGTGATAATTAGTATCTTAATACCAAATATAGTGAAAGGAACTCCTCTTCCTTCCATTATATATGGACTATACATTTATCATGAAAATAATAAGAGAATTATTTTTCTTCTCTAAAATCAGCAATATCCAATCATGGTAAAACTTGAATATAAGCAGAAAGGTGTTTAAACGTAAGAAATAACAAGAACGATTGAAAAGGAATAAACTGAGTAGTAATGATAAACTACCAAAAATAACTGATATTGATGGGAGCAAAAACAATTAGCCTCCACTTGTGAATAATTTATAAATAGATAGAAATTAATGGTATATAAGTAGATAGTACTTGTAAGTCCATTGGAAAATGGGGCTGAAAATGAAGTTTCATCATTATAAATTTTGCCAAATGGAAGCTTAGACATTGCATCAGAACCATTATGAGGAAGTGAGGACCACTATCTGATAATGTTGCCAACGAAGTTGAGAGTTCAACCCAGTTACAGAGTTAACTAACTCAAAATAAATACTTTTAAAGAAGAAATTGAAATGTTCTGTCTTACAGTGTGATTAAGACTCGATCTAGTACATTTTAGAATGATATTTGATATTTAAACATTTACACTAGACAAAGGAACTGCACATGAATCGATAGACCACATAAGTCATTTATAGGAAGGGACTTATAGAATTCGGTTTGGTCAATGATCAAGTATATTCGATAGGAAGTAGATTATGGGGTTCTACTGTGCATTGAGTAAGTGTATATCAGACTTTTTTTTCTTTCAGCTGGTAGTTGTTCGGTTCATGTATTATACCCTGTAAAAATACAAAACCTATGAAGTGAGAGAGATTTTTCTTCTCACTTTCCTTCCTCTGCCACATTTTCAAGTAATATATAGGATAGGAAGCATCAAGCATGTCAAGAAAAACTTAGAAAATGTTTCCTCACAGCTATATGTTTAATTCAAGGTAGACGTGCTGCTATGCACATAATACACGAAAAGTTAGAAGTAGAAAATAAGCCCAAGTTCAAGGCCATGTCATCGCAATTTATGCCTTCAACCGTTCGTATCATTTCAATTCTCTTCAGAGCATCACTCGCATCAGAAAATTTACTTTCCCCTCTTATTAGGACTATATCATCGTCCATCAAACTTATAAAGTAACACTTTAGAAAAAGTTACCAGGCCAATAACATGGTTGAGTATTAAAAAAGTGTGGGAAAAACCCAAAAACAATTGATTACTAATGATGCTGAAATGTACAAGCTACAAATAATCATGCTTAGAAGTTCCAATAACCACGCTGCCGACATGAAGTACTTCTCAAATTTCATCTTCGTTTTCCGACTCCCCTCCCCCAACTTATATCCAACCCAGTGTCCTCCTTGAAACACACACACTTTAAAATTTCCTTAATTTCATCCTCAATACATTTACACTTTTTGTGCATATGGCTTCAAATATCACCATGTAGCAAAGAAATTTGACAGTGGCCCCACCAATGAACATAAGGAAAAATGTTATAAGAATGTATGAGAGGATGACAGCTAGACTCCCAATGTCCACCACAAGAGTGGGTATTAGGAAGAAAATACCAACTTTTCATGACCATAGAAACTGAAATTAATTGCATTCAAAGTCCGTAATTGGCCATGAACATGACATAAAACAGCTCCATTTCCTCTCTCTTCCCCACCATATATGCTTTGAAACATAGATTCTCGATGTCTAGACAAAAGTTGGAAAATGGAAACAAAACATAAAAGTCATCTTGACTGTAAATTGTCTATTGTATACATGTAAAAAAACCGCCAAATAATACATTATCTAAGAAGACAGATTTGGTAGGTAACAAGGGTTATAAATGCAAGGAAACCTAATACAGGCACATGAGCAAGGACGAGACTATATTACCTCCCATATAATCACTAGCCAATCACGGGATGAAGAGGCCAAGTATTTGCCGTTGTGAGAAAACTGCAAGAACCAGACTTCATCACTGTGCTCTTGTAATATCTGAAGTTGTTACAAATTATAAAAGGAATCAGTGGTGACACAGAGAAGAAAATAAATTGGCCAATATACCATATAATGCTTTCAGTGATCATTAAATGAAATAGGTATATACCGAATATTAAAAAAGTGCTTTAATAACCAACAACGAAACTGCTGTTTATTATCTATTACAAAGCATAAAAACAATAAGAACATGTACATAGTATGCATCAATTTCCATTACATGTTCCGAAATGAGTTTGAAAACATATGCATCATATTTCCTCAATTTCCTGCTACTTAACTTTGAGCAATTTTAGAATCTGAATGAAAGTGTTCACATTTTTGGATTATGACATGCTTCACTGGCATGATACATTAAGATGACCCAATTGAAATAATTATATAAATCAAAAGTAAGAAGGTAAAAGCACGTGTATCAACAAAGTCCAATCTTTGGAAACAAAATATATTTGCATTAAATTTCAAGAATGAGTCAATATTGAACAATAGCAAATATTAAAGAATGAAAAGACAAATTTTTAGTTGCTATTGACGTGTGTGAATCACCATAATAAAAATCCCAATTCCAAATATGATAAATATTTTCGACACGTTCAATACAAGAATGATAAATGTAACCTGACCTGTAAAGTTCGAGAAGGAATCTTATCCTTTCCACACTGATGATCTGTGAACAATGACATCTCCCCGACTGAAGAGTTGTGAAACCTGCATGCATCCCGTTGCAAATCAAGAGCCTGTTCAAGAAGATGCACCAACCTTCTTTCAGGAATTATAACTGTTGAAGGAAGCAGCTTTTGCAATTCTTGAAGCAACCTTTTGCTTGAATTGAGCCTAGCTTCTTGCTCAGAACTGATATCAAGAACATTTTGTGATTGGGATACAATGTAGGAAGAGAGCTCACGGACTCTATCATTGTTTATACAAAGAGGTGCAATCTCAGACCTCAGCGTGTTCAAAGCATCCATGAGTTTTTCTTGACCCAGAAGTTCAAAAAATTTCTGCTCCAATATTACAAAAGATGCCAATTTAACAATAGTTTCATCCATGAGACCAATCTTATGTAATGTTACTACACTGTCATCCCATTTACCATCAAGAATTTGCTGCATAAACAAATTTACTACAGAGGACTGCAATGGTATCCCCGACTCTTCCTCCAGATGCGCCCCTGTATACTTATAACCAAGTGAGTATAATGCATCAGCTATAATTCGAACAAGTTCGACTTTCTTAACCACCCCTTTTGAACCAACAACCTCGTCTTTCCCTTGAGATGCTAGTGGTTGAGCCATCGAGTCACTCAATGAGCAACTAGCTTGCTCTCTATGGGATGTACCGTTCAAAAGACCTACTAATGCTCCAGACGACACTTTCACGCGTTTTGAGGGTGGTTCATCATCATCTACACCTCCCATGAAATGTACAACTCAGCCCATATATAACAGTCAAAAAGCACAATGGTAAAGTTCCTTATAAGACCTTGGGAGAATCACTGACAATATTCTGCAGAGAAAATGAAGAGAGAGGATGTGAATTGACAAAGAAATGTTCACAGCACTTGTACAAGGACTTAGAGAGGATATCAAAGATTCACATATTATAACACAGACATAAAAATTGGTTAAATTTTGTGAGGAAACGATTTAGCAAACATCTATTAGAAATAGTTAAATGATGAAAGTTCACGTATCTTGGTTACATGAGAAAAACAATGGATCAAACCTAATAAGTAAAAATAAAAAATAGAATAGATAGATCCTGATACTCCAGAGAGGGCAAGTCCAAAATTGTGTATAATTCCAGTTTAACTATATTTTTTTAACTAAGTTTCGATTAATTTTGTACTCATCTTTTCATATATTAAAAAACCACCTTCCTGAACCTCTTAACTCTGGAGAAATGTTGAGACGGCATAGCCATTGAGCCCCTGTTTGTCTCCCGTTCTTTCAAAACTCTTTTTTATATATACTAATTTTCAACAACACATTCATTCAATAAAATATTCTACACGTAAACCCAAAACTTTACTCTACTTTTGAGCCACATTCTTCAAAAATTCACTATTCAAACAATGTTTTTTCCACAAAAAAAATGGCCACCAATAAAGGGCTAAATATAAATTTAATTTAAAGCTTACTTTCTCAATATGCTACATTATTGTGTTTAACTACAAAATCTTTTTAATTTAAGAATGTTACATTTGAGTAAGAAATTTAATAAATCCAGACATGTAAAGTATATGTAAACAAATCAGACAATTTTTGGATGCTCCTCAATTGAGAATTGCCTGTATATTATGGTTTCCAGGAATAAACTTGTTCTGTATTTTTCTTCTTCAATTTGCCAAGGCCCTAACATCATTGCATTTGAGTACTTAACCATCAATTGTCCCAATCCTAGTTATATCTAACATGTAAAAATGTATATAAGAAAATCCTCAATAGCCCATCGTTCTGCAAGACAATTTTTGGATACTCCTCAAATGACAATTGCTTCTATATTTTGGTTTTCAGGAATAAACTTGTTTCTGCATGTTTCTTCTTCAATTTGCCAAGGCC